>JBAMJV010006604.1:0-23732 GCA_037951105.1 Echinarachnius parma
ACCTTCGGAATAACGAACCTTCGGAATAACGAACCGCACCCTCATTTTCGACTGCGCGCAGTCGAAGATCCATCTAGTTTATTCCACAAATCATTAAAACATCATTAAAAGTATATTGTACAGTAAAACATAAGTAAACAAAAAACAACCATAACAAAGAGACAAGAGAATGGAAAAAAAGTTAATGAATGTGGAGGGATCACCCTAGATAAAATATGGATTAAAAATTACAATAGATTTCAATAAAGTTAAAGTTACATTGTCATACATAAAATAACACCGAGACATAACGCAAATATAAGATACATAGAAATTTGAATTATACTATTATACCATCATTTGCAAAAGTTTAAGACCACCTGGGAATTTGTGGGTATTTCAATAATTTGGATTGCATTCTTTTGTCTCATTGAATGATTACATAACATGTTTACTACAGTGGTCATGGAAACAATGTCCCCCCAATAGTCGTTTTTCGATGCAACGCCTTCAATTTCACAAAATGAAATGCATTTTGCAACATTTCACTTTCGGCCTCCCCCATATTCAGCTGTTCCATACTTAACCTGTTAATAAAATTGTTTCGGACATAACCGTATTGAAAAGATAGACACATGGGCTTCAAAATGATACCAACTTTGATAAGTTTAAATCATTTGAACACGCTACAATCTTCGATACAATTTGAACATTAAAAAATGCGACACAAGAGTCAAATTTCTCAACTGAATACTTTCGGCCCATTTTGCGACATTTGACTTCTGACCGTCCTCCATTCTGAAACGCACTGCGTATTCCCCGATTTGAAATAAATGACAAATAATGTACCATTTTAAAGGGGAATCATCATGCATTGCAATGACACTAAAAGTAAAAAATACAATTTGACAATAAGAGTGATATAATCGATCAAAGTTGAGTTTCCGAACTTTTTTTGAGGGTTTAGTTTATTCCACAAATCATTAAAACAAAATACAAGAAAAGCATGAAGTATATTGTACAGTAAAACATAAGTAAAAAAAAAACAACCATAACAAAGAGACAAGAGAATGGAAAAAAGTTAATGAATGTGGAGGGATCACCCTAGATAAAATATGGATTAAAAATTACAATAGATTTCAATAAAGTTAAAGTTACATTGTCATACATAAAATAACACCGAGACATAACGCAAATATAAGATACATAGAAATTTGAATTATACTATTATACCATCATTTGCAAAAGTTTAAGACCACCTGGGAATTTGTGGGTATTTCAATAATTTGGATTGCCATTCTTTTGTCTCATTGAATGATTACATAACATGTTTACTACAGTGGTCATGGAAACAATGTCAAAGAGCAGTTCAAATTTCAATTTATTTTTAAAAAGATTTCAATGATACACTCTCCTTTATTTCTTCTGGCAAGCCATTCCATACAAGTGGACCCCTATACGTAATAATAGAATGAGAAAATTGTGTGCGTCCATAAGAAACATGAAGGTCCGATTTAGATCTTGTATCGTAATTATGTACATCAGAGTTTTGAATAAATAACAAATCAAATACATCAGGTAAGAAATTTTGGTGAAATACATAACAAATACCGAGATTATATTCATAAAGTTGAATAATGGGTAAAACCTTCAATTTTATGAAAAGGGGTTTAGAGTGAGATAAATATGAAGAGTTTATTATTCTAACAGCTCTTTTCTGTAGTTTAAACACTCGATCTAAAAGATAATTATTGCAGCATCCCCAAAGTATAATACAATAATTCAAATGTGGTAAAATTAAAGTATTATATAACAGTAATAAAATGTGCTCAGGAAGATATTCTCGTATAGCTTATTCAAAATAAGAGTACACAATGTATAAATGTTTTCAATTTCATCTAAATATCTAAGGTTCCCCTTCGTTTTAGCTCAACGTATTTGACTAGATCCCTTTAATAATTACCCTACCTTTACTTCAGCAGTAATAAATCACAACTGATATTAATATCCAAGGTAGTTTATGATTCATCTTCACTGTCAGGTCTATTTTTATGATTAATGAAAACAGATTCTAAATTATGTATTGTTTTAGTTTCATAGTTACCTGATGTTAGGTGTATAGGCTTATCCTTATTGTTTGTTACTTGTTTCCATATAAAAATCAAACAAAGAAATCTCTGAAATTGAATTAAAGGTACACTTGAGTATTTGCACTTCCCCCCCCCCCCCCAAAAAAAAAAAAAAAAAAAAATGTTAAGGGTTTTGGTTGGTTTAATTCCATTTGAAAGTTCATTGAATACAGCATGTGAAATGAGAATCATTCCCTTTCGAATGCTTTCATAGTTGTAAAATTTGATTTCAAAATATTTTATTTATATATCGTCTAGCCAGGCGATATTTTGACTCTTAAGAAAATACATAAAATGCTTATACACTTCTCTAAAAAAATGTCAAAAGAGGTTTTTAAATACATGTAGTTTTGTATATCTTTATTTAATCATTATTTTAAAGGGGTAGTACAGTTTTGGTAAGGCTGAACTTTAGTAACCAAAACCTGCACAGTAACATTAGAAACTAATAGTTATAACTCCACCATGCTCAATAGGTATGCAAAATTACAAACGACTAAGTAAAAAGCCTGTTATCATTAAAAAAGAGCCATTAAAACACAAGAGGATGCTCTCTAAAAAAAGCATTGATTTCAACCATGTTTCATACAAAATTATCCATGTGATGTTTTGTTGAAATACCATAATGATTAAATAGAGAGATCAACAACTATTTAAAAACCGCTTTTGAAATTTTTTGGAAAATCGGATATATTTATTGATATTTCAGCCATTTCTGAACCGATTTTGACCAAATAAAGTTTATTCTGCCATTAAAATTGCATGTTCTTTCGAATTCGACACCCATTTTTTTTTTTGTTCATTACCTCACAAAAGATTGTGTTGTTCAGCGCCCTCTCTACCAAAACTGAACTACCTCTTTAACAAAACATCACATGCACAAATTTGTATGAAAAATAGTTGAAACCAATGAGTTTTTAGAGAGCGCCCTCTTGAGTTTTAACAGCTCTTTTTGAATGACAGGCTTTTTACTTTCGAGCATGGCGGAGTTATTACTATTAGTTTGTAATCTAATGGTGCAGGTTTTGGTTACTAAAATCAGTTTGACCAAAACTCAACTATCTCTTTAAATATTTCAGTGTGATTAAATACAAGTTTAATTGTTTCCTTACAATATATATTCTTCAAAACCTTTTTACACGAGGAAAATAAATAAATTAATTAAATTCTCATTTCACACTTGCGTGCTCAAGTGCACTATTGACCTTAGTGAGAGATAAAATACAGTATCATGTTTAAAAATACTTTCGATAGCGTGTAAGAATCTGAGAAACAAAAGTAGAGTCTTTCATAATTTATTAATGCATGTATGTATTGATGTGTGTGTGTGTGTATGTGTGTGTATGTGTGTGGGTGTGTGCTCGTCTGCATACATGTGTTTGTCAGTTTTTGTGTGTGTCTGCGTCCCGCCTGTGTGCGTGCGTGCGTTTGTGTGCGTGCTTGACATTGCGTGCATGAGTGATGGATGTGTTAAACAGTACTGCATCATGTTTGCTTGCGAGGGGGAGGGGTTATAGAAGATCAGCCCTGCCCCCCCCCCCCCCCCCCCGGGCCCATATTCATGAAACCCCGCTAGCTTAGTTACACGCTAAGTCCATATTACTAGTAGGCCTAGATCATACAATTAAATGAGCAACAAGCAAATTACCTAGTTCCCAAGTAGGTTCATCTGGGTTATCAGTAGTTACCTACTGATTTACCCCTACTAATCATTACAGGGTCATGGGTTCAACACATATGTCATCAAAAATGGACTTGGCATGAAACTAAGGTAGCGGGTTTAATGAATATGGGCTCTGGGTCTCCAAGCGACCCCGGCAAAGTCACTTTTGTAGGAGGAATCAAGAATGAACAGACGACCATTACAGTACGGGTACAGGGCTGTTGGCGGCACAGCGGGGACGTGGGTGGTGGTCCTCCCAGCTGCGTGGCAGCATCGATGAAAAGGAAAAGAGAAACAACAAATACAGTATAATGGGATACATCACTGATTGAAACTTTGTTATTGGTAACAAGTAGTGTAGCTATGGGGATGGGATGGTCGGCAATGGATCGTACGACCCTCCCCCCCCCCCCCCCTACAAAAACAAAACTAAAATACTAAACAAATCACGCACTTAAGCCAAGACTTATCGAAACACAAATCACATGACCGTAGAACTAATGATGGTTTATAATCCGATGATAATAATAATAAAAACTCATTAGCGACTCAAGGTTAACATACTTGAAATTAAAAAGGAAGTTTATGTACACAACTAAACCCCTCAAAAAAAGTTCGGAAACTCAAGTTTGATCGATCATATCTCTCGTATTTTTTAATAAGAATACTCGAAATCGGTGACACAATAAAGCCTCATTATATACCTTTCAAACGGGGCATTATGTGTAGTGATTATGCAATTGGGGCGATTGCAGTAGGCCAGAGAATAGGGGGAGGCAGGAAGTGAAATGTCGCAAATGGCCCTAATTCATTTAATTTACGAGTGCATGACTGTGTTGACCAGTTTTTCTAAAGGTTAACATTCTATTGAATACTGCCACCCTTTCCATTCATCAAAATTGTTGAATTTGATACCATTTTAATGGACATTATCTCTTCATTACGATGGCATATTAATCGTAAGGATTATGCAAATGGGGTGTGTGCAGCGAACCGGAATATGGAGATGGGTCGAGTGTGAAATCAGACAAAAAGATATGGAGTTGACAAAAAATCAGAGCGTTGCATTTTTTTCGAGCATTTGGGAGGATTTTTTAGCATTTCAAATAAAATATTCATGATTTAAATTGATATCAACGGAAAGCCCAACAACTCTTCTGTATGAAAATGTGAAATTTAAAATGATTTTAGCAAAGGGCGGCTGCAGGGAGATAAATGTGGGGGAGCCTCAAAAGTGACCCATTTTGAAACGCTCTGATTTCAAGGGACAACTGAGTCACTATTCATTCGTTTTCAATTGAATTCTTCTCATTCATGGCCAACTCATTCAAGTCGCATTACATCCTCTACACAATGGTAAAAGATACCGACACCAAATCAGAGCGTTTTGAAATGGGTCACTTTTGAGGCTCCCCCACATTCATCCCCCTGCAGCCACCCTTTACAAACATCATTATAAATTTCACATTTTCATACAGACGAGTTGTTGGGCTTTCCGTTGATATCAAATTTGATCATGAATATTTTATTTGAAATGCTAAAAAATCCTCCCAAAAGCTCGAAAAAAATGCAACGCTCTGATTTTTTATCAACTCCATATCTTTTTGTCTGATTTCACACTCGACCCATCTCCATATTCCGGTTCGCTGCACACACCCCATTTGCATAATCCTTACGATTAATATGCCATCGTAATGAAGAGATAATTTCCATTAAAATGGTATCAAATTCAACAATTTTGATGAATGGAAAGGGTGGCAGTATTCAATAGAATGTTAACCTTTAGAAAACTGGTCAACACAGTCATGCACTCGTAAATTAAATGAATGAGGGCCATTTTGCGACATTTCACTTCCTGCCTCCCCCTATTCTCTGGGCTACTGCCATCGCCCCAATTGCATAATCACTACACATAATGCACCGTTTGAAAGGTATATAATGAGGCTTTACTGTGACACCGATTTCGAATATGCTTATTAACAAATACGAGAGATATGATCGATCAAACTTGAGTTTCCGAACTTTTTTTGAGGGGTTTAGTTCCATCAAGTTGCAGTGTGAATAGCAGGCGTGAGTGGCATGTGGATGATCAAATAAATAGGCGATTTGCGATTTATCGTCAATATTTACAGAGTATGATTGCGAAAGGTTTTTAACAATTATGATAATTTGTATATAATTATACTTATTGTTATTCTAACGTATACGTAAACATCCCGGGCAAACATGCTCCCATGCACACCAACGCACACAGACTCAGTGAAACACAGTCATACGGACAAAAAAAACTGATAAAAAACACAAACAAAACACACACACATGCACACGCACACACAGACACGTGACGTAGGTGTTTTTGAATTATTAATTTATATATATATATATTTTTTTTGGGGGGGGGGGGGGGATCACTTTAGGGGAGTGGGGTCACGTTCCCCCAATAGTTAGGCCTATATACAAAAACAATTAGAACAAGGGGAAAATCTAAGACAAAATAAAGAAATACATAAAGTATTCCCCCCCCCCCCCCTCTCAAATCATTCGCTTGCCCCAAATCAGTACGACCACGCTACGCCACTGGATACACACAAACCATTTTCTTGGTATGTTTTTCTTTGGGAAACCTTTACTTTCACTTCCACTATTGCTTTACTTTAGTAACCTCCTCTTCATTTACCTTTAGGTATAAATATTGTCGGACTCCGTTTAATCGTGGTATAATTCTTCCTGTTGCGGTCAGTCTCGTTTCCCTCCCTTGACAGTTGACAAACGTTATCTGTTATCGCCCATTCACGCTTAGATGCTTAGAGATACTCAATTTTCATTTGTCGCAATTTCCATTTCCATTTCCAACTTCTACTGCTATCAAAGACATAATTTGAGAAGTGACTGAACCATGGCTGGCAATTCTCACCAGCTATGTATTGCCTTCCTGCTGATGTCTTGTCTGGTGTCCAGTATTCTGGCTTCACTTGGTTGCCTGGATGCTCAGGGCTCACCTGTGGATTGGTAAGTACATTTATGATGAGTATTATGATATATATATATGATATAATACCGTAAAACATTGACCATAAGCGCTACTGGCTCAGAGGAGTAGCCTATCAATAGCGCCAGCCACATCCACATCCACATCCACAAGGATCCAGTATAATGAATATGTATCTAGCCTTTTGTCAACGATCTTCGAACCGGTCTTAATGAATATTCATGATAGCATAATCACGCAAAGTTAGAAAAGGTGAACGTTAATTAGGGTTGAAAACCCACCATGCAAGCAGACGTAGCTGTTGGGTCGGTGGTTGGTGCAAATCATTCTAAGGCATAACTGAATCACGGTATGTAGAGCCGTAGGTTCAAGTCGCGTTGGATAAGTGATTTTTTTTTGTTTTATTGTTTTTATTTCATAGGAAATGTTGTTTTAACAAATGCACGCGTTTTGTGCATAGGACTGGGAAGGAAAATCATTTTTGTTGTTGTTAGACACACAAATTATTACATTCAAGTGAAGTCCTGGTATTCCCGGCCCCATCCCACACACGCACACACATACACACACACACTTTTTTTTAAATTTTTTTAAAGTGATTTTTATTCCTCCATAATAACATTTACATTTGAATATACATACTAAACAAAATATACATCTACAATTATAATGAACGAAAATAGAAATGATTACCTTACATACATAAACAAATACAAATCAACTGTATATTCAATTTCCTGACTTCATAAAATAAACATAATGGAGGTTATATAACTAAAGATAAAAGGAAATAAAACATGCTCCTTCACCCCCCCCCCCCCCCCCCCATTTAGCCCAATAAAAACCCCATCCCCACCCAACCACCGATCACACCACAGTCACACACATACCTCAGACACCCATTCCAGTATATCTGTTCGATTTCAACCTAAAGAGTAATTAATTAACAATATAGAAAGCTGTCACATTCAGTTAAAAGAGTAGAGACCCAGAACCTTAATAATAATTAACAAATTCCCTATAATTCTAACAAAATAAAATTAATCATATTACATGTATTTTATGGTGTTCCCACTTTTGTAAGTGAACTCCTTATTTACCCTTTTTAATAGCCACTTTTTTTTCTTCTTCTTCATAATCCAAAATAATTTTCTGTACTTTCCGTACAGAAGGAATTACACCTTTTATTCTAAAAGAATAAATAGTATGTTTTAACAAAAAAATAATAGAGTTACAATACTTAACTCTATGCGATCTACCTGCCAGTCCTACAAAAATTATTTTCCAATCAACATTCCTAATTTCAATCAAATCAAAATATTATATTATATCTAACCAAAACCTTTGTACGTATAAGCATTCAAAAAATAAATGTGAATATGTCTCAATCTCATTTTTACAAAAAGAGCATAACTTACCAATAACAAATCCAAACCTAAATAAATGTTCTTTTGTATATAATGCCCTATGCAATAATTTATATTGAAATTCTCTCAACTTACCCCCCAAAACTGCGCTCTTTAATCTTAAAAATATATTCTACAATTCTTCATTACTATAATCAAAATTAATATGTCCATCCCCAATACACAAATTATATTCCTTTTGAAAATTTTTAACTAAATATTCATACATATGCCTAGATTTTAAATCAATTAACATTCCTATATATCCCGAAACTTTTAATCTAATTTCAAATGTTCGAATATCTACTTGAATAAAGTCACTCATAGCTTTACCATCTTTCCATTGAAGAGGCAATGCACCAAAAAATATCATGAATCTTTAATAATCCTTCTCCTTTTATTCCCAAGCCTAAAAACTGAGCAACAGATCTCAAACTACCATTCAACATTATATCAGACACCTTGCTTATACCTCGTTGTAATAAATCTTTATCAAAAATCATTCTATTTCTTAAGCACACATGTCTATTATTAAAAACAATGGGATTACTTTTTTCATTTTCAAAGTGTCTACAATTTTCTATATCTTGCCAAACTTTCAAAATGTCTACATAAAAGGGCGGAACTTCTTTTAAATCCATCTTATGAATATCATAGTCACATAAAAACACAAACCTTCCTCCTACTGATCTACAGCAATAATCAAAATAAACTTTCCATCCTGAATGCTTATCCCCATACAAAAGACGTTTAAGCCACATTATTCGTTGAGTTTTTACAAAAATTTCAAAATTATTCATTCTAAGTCCTCCAAATTCATAATTCTGATACAAAACTTTTCTCTTACCATTCCACAAAAAATCAAATGAGAGTTTATCAACTTCCTCATAAACCCACCTAGGTACCGAAATTAAAGAAGAAACAAAATTTAATTTTGAAAGTGCATACGTTTTTAATAACTGAATTTTTCCCATCATTGTTAAATCCCTTTGCTTCCACCACCCTACACAGCAAAAAAAAATTAAACAACTTTTTAAACAACAGCCAAAAACGCTGTTTAAGCCGGTCCCTCTAACAACGTTGTTTAACATTTTGAACCAAGATTGTTTAATCTTTAAACAATAAGTTATTTAAAATTCTAAACAACTTTTTAAACAATAGATTTTAAACAGCATGGTTGTTTAAGCTTTCTTTAACAATATCGTTTAAACACGTCCGTTGTTTAAAAGTGTTGTTCAAAAATATTGTTTAAAAGTCAGTTGTTCAAAGTTGTTGCTTAAAACTATTGTTTAAAAAAGTCAGGTGTTTTATGTTGTTGTTTAAAAAACTGTTGACTATACCGTCAAGACTTTGGAGGAGTTCGGACTCGCTGAACTAATTGACGTATTCAGAGGTGAGAATTTAAACTAATTATTTAGTAATCTGAACGATTTTATACTAAAGACATATTTGTGCTTGCTTTTACATCTAAGCGATGTCTACCGGGGTAGGGTCGGCAGGGCCGCAGCTCTGGACGGGCCCGACTCTCGCTGCGCTAGCTAGCTGCCTCCGCGGGCGCGTACATACCGTGCAACTTCGATCACTGCACTGCGGACGGGATTGGCAGAGTCTATCTTAATTTATTCTGTACTCGCGAAAGGGCCGCCTTCGGCGGCCTTTCGCTTTGTGTTAGTGATATGATGTGTTGAAAGGACGTACTTGAGAGTTGACACAATGGTGGTGGATTGGAAAAAAAAAAAAAAAAAAAAAAGAAGTTGGTGAATGTGATCCTAAACAAAATAATAACACGTGTGCACATAATACATGTACAATAATACATGTGTGAGAGTTTGATGTTAAAGTGTATTTTGAAGAGGTTGTTTGTCAAAGCTAAATCCATTCTTACTTTTAGGTGATTTGATGCCGTCTTAATACTAAAAGTAGCGCATTTACTCCCCCCCCCCCCCCCCCTCACGGCGGATCAAATTTTAACTGGAACCCCTTGAATAACAGTGGTAGACCCAGAGGGGGAGCAACAGGGGTGTGCTGCCTCTAAATTTTGATTGGCTGTTTTGTGTATCAAAATGCTTATTAAAAAAATGGTACGACGAGAGCTAGAGCACCAACATTGAAGATGACTTGTCCGTGAACAAAATGTGTCCACTTTTTTTTTTTTTGCTGATTCAGCACAAATTCAGCTGATAAATTTGGATCACCTGGGCCTGGCTTCAGACTCACGAGTCAGACACCCTATAGTTAGGGTTTTGCACGCCTGGCTAGCTGGGCCTAGGGCAACAAAAGTACCAGCCAGCCATGGAGCCAGGGCTGATGGGCCGAGCTGCGGCTGGCCCCACTAAATCTTCATCGAAGCCACGCCCACAGCGCACCAAATCCTGGCCAGCCGGCGTTTGGTGCACTTTGCTTTGGGCGTGGCTTTGCTGAAGATTCAGTGGGTGGGGCCAGCCGGCCGCAGCTCAGGCGAGCGCATGTTAGCCCTGGTCCGTGGCTGGCGCTGGCTGGTACTTTGGTTGCCCCAGGCTCAGGCCCAGCTAGCCAGCTAGGCGTGAAAACCCTAATTATTTAATAGAGTGTCTGACTCTGAGTCTGAAGCCAGGCCCATGCAGGTGAGCAAAATTTGTCAGCTGTATTTGTGCTGAATCAGCAAAAAAAAGTGGACACATTTTTTTCACGATCACGGACAAGTCATCTTCAACTATTATGATTGCCGATTTCCTTACTCAGATTGTTAATCATATTTAGACTAGATCTATAATTCACTTAACGTTTTAATCTAAGTTTTCTGACAGACTCGACATGATGTAATTGTAAGCCAGGCCTGAGGAAACTCCCACGGCCACAC
Source organism: Echinarachnius parma (assembly GCA_037951105.1). Taxonomy (NCBI): domain Eukaryota; kingdom Metazoa; phylum Echinodermata; class Echinoidea; order Clypeasteroida; family Echinarachniidae; genus Echinarachnius; species Echinarachnius parma. The sequence continues at coordinate 11,006 of JBAMJV010006604.1, forward strand.
ACGTGTGCAGATTGAAATTTGCTGATTTTTTTGCTGATTCAGCACAAATTCAGCTGATAAATTTGGATCACCTGGGCCTGGCTTCAGACTCACGAGTCAGACACCCTATAGTTAGGGTTTTGCACGCCTGGCTAGCTGGGCCTAGGGCAACAAAAGTACCAGCCAGCCATGGAGCCAGGGCTGATGGGCCGAGCTGCGGCTGGCCCCACTAAATCTTCATCGAAGCCACGCCCACAGCGCACCAAATCCTGGCCAGCCGGCGTTTGGTGCACTTTGCTTTGGGCGTGGCTTTGCTGAAGATTCAGTGGGTGGGGCCAGCCGGCCGCAGCTCAGGCGAGCGCATGTTAGCCCTGGTCCGTGGCTGGCGCTGGCTGGTACTTTGGTTGCCCCAGGCTCAGGCCCAGCTAGCCAGCTAGGCGTGAAAACCCTAATTATTTAATAGAGTGTCTGACTCTGAGTCTGAAGCCAGGCCCATGCAGGTGAGCAAAATTTGTCAGCTGTATTTGTGCTGAATCAGCAAAAAAAAGTGGACACATTTTTTTCACGATCACGGACAAGTCATCTTCAACTATTATGATTGCCGATTTCCTTACTCAGATTGAAATCATATTTAGACTAGATCTATAATTCACTTAACGTTTTAATCTAAGTTTTCTGACAGACTCGACATGATGTAATTGTAAGCCAGGCCTGAGGAAACTCCCACGGCCACACACGTGTGCAGATTGAAATTAGTAATAGTAGACTAGATTTATATTTACTTACCGTTTTAATAATCTAACTCAAGTTTTTGACAGACCCCACATGATGTGAGCCACAGGCCTGAGGTTACAATGGAAAATACTCTCACGGCCACACACTTTTGTGCAGATTGCGTTGTCTATGATTTAGCGTCAAACCGGTTATCAATATTTTCCCAATGAAACATAATAGGTGACATCGACTGATCGACATGACAGCGTATTCCTAACATCCGTAGACTCACGTACACGTACGCGGCGGAATTAATCGACTGCGTGTACTGTATATGTACATACTGTACAGTTAATGTTGTGCGTAGCTATATTAGTACTGTACTAAGCTTCATGCCAGAGCCATCCTCTTTCAAGAACTACTATTTTTAGTTTTTATATTTCATTTCGAGATTTCAAACAACTTATTTAAAAAATCGAAAACCTTTAGAATGATCTGCAGTCAGAACGAATGACACGTGGAATTTTTTCAGTCCGAGGCGTGCAAAACCCTAAAAGTTTTTTAACATCAAAGGATTTCCTTACTCAAATTATGATATAATTGTAGACATCGCTTAGATGTCAAAGCAAGCACAAATAAGTCTTAAGTATAAAATCGTTCAGATTACTAAATAATTAGTTTAAATTCTCACCTCTGAATACGTCAATTAGTTCAGCGAGTCCGAACTCCTCCGAAGTCTTGACGGTATAGTTATCCGCCATGATGAAATTGTTGCAGAGCCGCGCGCCGCCGTGTGCGCGTGCGCGTAACGCGTAAAAGCCTTGGTTGGAGGGAATGAAACCCGTTCAGGGTTTTTAAACAATAATTGTTTTAAAAATGTTCTGCAACTAGACCGAGTGTTTTAAACAGTGTCTGTTTAGAACACTCATTCTGTCATTTAAACAACATTGCTCAAAATTTAAACAACAAAATTCTGAACAACGAAATTTTGAACAGCGTTTTTTCTGTGTAATAAACGTTTTATCTTACTTAGTACTTCTTTATAATTCAAAACATCTTTCCGTATTTTATTACGTGTATAATACACCCCTAAAATCTTTATTTCATGAACTAAATTTCCAAAAGTGGGTTCTCCTTGTATTTCAGTATCACATCCCATCCAAAAAAAAATAGTTTTTTCCTTCTTAACCTTAAGTCCACTAATTTTCTCAAAATCTTCAAAAATCTTTTGTAATCTTTTTATAGATTTTAAATCTTTAACAAATATTGTAATATCATCGGCATACATTACTTGTTTCACTTCATGATCCTCAAATTTAATTCCTTGAAAATTAACATCTTTCCTAATAACAAGAGCCAAAGTTTCAATGGCTATCAAAAATAAATAAGGCGAGAGAGGATCCCCTTGCCTCACCCCTCTCAAAATATCAAAATAACCCGTTGAATGCCCGCCATTCATTACACAACTACTTATATCTTTATATAACATCTGAACCCAATTAAAGAAGGATTCCCCAAATCCAAATAATTTCAAAACATTAAATAAATACCTATGTGAAATAGAATCAAATGCCTTCTCAAAATCAACGGCGCCTACAAAACCAACAGATCTATTCAATGAATAAAATACCATATCATCTATTAAACGTACTGCCTCTCCTATATTTCTATTTTTAATATATCCAACTTGATCATGATGGATTATTTCACCAAGTACTTCTTTCATTCTCTTTGCCAAAACTTTCGAGACAATCTTATAGTCCACATTTAAAAGTGTTATTGGTCTATAATTTTTTTACAAACAAACATCTTTACACACACACACACACACACACACACACACACACACACACACGCACACACGCACACACACACACACACACACACACACACACACACACACACACACAATAGTTAAAAGTCCTGTAATGCTACGGTCAGAAATGCTCCGATTTGAGCTACGGCGCCCGTAGGTGAAATCTTGCGGGAATCTTGCGGTGCCCGCACGGGTGCCGTGGCTATCGTACGGTCGCCGTTGCATTTTTCCTCGCCGTACGATGTCAACAATTTGTTTAACGCGGAGTTTTAACAAAATGCATCGTACGATTTTTTACTTGCCGTAAGCCTGTAGACACATCGTAGAGAGCATCGCACGGGCACCGCAAGGGATGACAAATCGTTGTTTTGGAAACCCGTTACAGAAAGGGAAGTTTTGGATTATTTGTGTGCTCTAGACAGTAAGAAAACTCATGGATATAATAATCTACCAGTAAGACTGATAAAGGATGCAGCTAATTTTATTCTTGTACCATTGACTTACATTTTGAATGTGTCACTAGAAAAGGGTACTTCTCCCGATTGTCTTAAGGTAGCTAAGGTGACACCTATTTATAAAAAAAGGGGAAAAGGCGGAACCTGGAATTTATAGACCTATCTCAGTTTTGCCTGTTGTTGGAAAAATATTTGAGAGAATTGTCAATGTTCGTCTAATAGATTTTTTAGAGACTAGTAGTGATATTTTGTATAAACATCAGTATGGATTCTGTAATATAAGAAATATAGTACTAAACTATCTTTGATTAATCTTATTAATACACTTATCTATGAAAATGGTGTTTTTATCAAGATATTGGAGAGAACATATTCCTTGGATCAAAAGAAGAAAATTCATCCAAGGAATATGATCTCATAAAATATGTCAATAAAAACACAATTTTCATAGATATTCCATTTCCATGAATAAATTTGCATAAGTTATGGAAATTATGCCTAATTTGCATAGATACAGCATGTCTCTTTGGATGAATTTTCTTCTTTTGATCCATGGAATATGATCTGTGAAATATTTCAATAAATACATCATTTGTATGGATATCCCATTCCCATTAATAAATTTGCATAAATTATGGAAATTAGGACTTATTTGCATAGATACAGCGTGCTTCTTTGGATGAATTTTCCTCTTTTGATTCAAGGAATATGTATGCCAAGTTAAACCTTTGCGCCCCAAATTGCAGTGACGGACCTCTTAACAAGCCTACTAACAGGAATAATGCACGTATCAGTAGCAGTTAAAGGGTACCACCACCCAAAAATAATATTCTTATTAAAGAAAGGTAACATCTTTAGTATTGCATTCCATCAACAAGTTCACAAAAATATGTTTCCAGAAAGAAAAAAAAAAAATTGGAAACGCATCACCATTCTAAAGCATGCGTTCATGCGGTCTGAATTACGCAGATTGCTATGTGTGCGGTGAATTGCAATGCGTGCAGAGCGAACGAATCGCCCGGGAATCTATTGTTTACAAACGTGTGCGTGAATAGCTGCATTGGCGCACTCGCAAATGGTTGGCCCGTATGGAACCAGTAAATAGCAGTGGTTCCGTAAGTGGTGGAAATTAATTGCTTTGTTTATGAATTACACAACCCTTTGCAAAATGTTGGGTATCTATTTGATATCACAAAACGGTACCAAAACCTATAATAATGTGTTGTTCTTTGCCTGGTGGTCCCCTTTAAAGAAAAATCCAACGTTTCGTTTCCCTTTAAAGAAGACTCGAAGGGCGATATTCCTGCAAAAGTCACCCTGAGAGAAAAACGATTCCGTACACATATTGCGAAACCACCGTTTAAACCAAATACATGTATTAGCATATTGATTATATCATACTACTGTAGTTGGATATTTAATTCATACTTGACAGGTTTATAGCCTACAAGTTACCGCAAGACAGAGACAACAGTAACCAGCTGATTAAAGATGGAGTAGCGCACATGTATGTGAACCATCAGCCCTTCTCACTATCTGACGTATCTGATGCATCTTCTCCCACAATAACATCAACAGGCATGTGAAAACAAAATTGCCCTTCGCCTATTGCTTCACTGCCAGTTAAACGAACTTCAAATTTAAAAGAAAATATTTATCAGCATTCGAAATTGTGAGCATCTTCGACAGGTTTGTAGCCTACAACTGTTACCGCAATACCGAGACACCAGTAACCCGCTGATTATTAGGAGTGGCGCACATGTACATGGACGTCACCACAAGTCTTTCTTACTGCCCCATGCCTATTGCTACATTACCAAAGTTTAAATCAAAATAATATATATTATTATCATCAATTTAATTTGTGTCCATCTTCGACAGGTTTATAGCCTACAAGTTACCGCAAGAACGAGAAAACAGCAACCCGCTGATTAAAGAAGGAGTAGCGCACATGTACATGGATGCGAACCATCAGTCCTTCTCACTAGCTGATGTCTCCCTCAACGACAGCAAACAGGCGATCGGATACACACTGCAACAGCTGTACGATAACGCAGGGAGCCAGGTAAATATTAATAATTATATCCAAAATAGTTAATACATCTATCATTTACTATATTATTTTCTTATTTCATTTTCATCTCTTATTATACAACGTGAAGAAACAATCGTTCCCTTTACATTTTAAACATATTTGTGATTTTCCGATCATAGAGAAGTATAAAGATTAGGTAAATCCATAAGCATGAGGAGGGGTGGGTATCCCGGATATTGCAAAGTGACCATTGAGAGTGAGTTCGTTAATTATACACCAACAATAATATCTGATATTATTCAGGCAGTAGGATATACCCTCCATAAATGTGACCGTATTACCACAGACACTAACGAATTGTTGATGGTTGGGGGCGACTGCATAATTATAAAGAAATCCCCAGGTACGAAATTAATTATAGATATACATGCAGGAAATATCCATCGTCCTCGCCCTTTAGAGGATGTACTCACTACTTTACTTCCGCTGCATATAAACAATTATACACCGTGTCCCAGAAAAAACGAAACCGGGTTTCATGGCAGAAATTTTATGTTATAATGAATAATTTCCTTGATGATATATATATGTCTGAAAAGCTACGTGTCTCTTCGTTTATTTGATATACAACTTATGGCACATAATTCACGCATGACTGAATTAGAACGATAGAAAGTGGTGTTACCAAAATTCAATTTGCGCGCAGAAATTGCAAGTTTGGGTGAGGTTTTGGGGAGAGTTTTAAGAGTAGTAAACGTACTTATTTTGAAAAAGGACAGACACCGCATGAAAATTCATAATTCTATCTTTTATATGACACCTCATGATTAAAAAATAAATTATATATGCCAGAGAACGAATACAATGAAAACATGCTTGATTCCAGCCCAAATGAGTAACTTTCCTGACCTAGCCTGTTTCCTGATCCCTATGTTTGTGTAAATTCACTCATGCATCAACGTCCATTGTCAGCTGCTAGTCAGGAAAGCTGAGCGACTTCTTACTCAACTTTCACTCATTCGGGCAGAAATCAGGCATGTTTTCATTGTACTCGTTCTCTGGCATAAATCATTTATGTTTTTTAGCATGAGGTGTCATGTAAAAGATAAAAATATGAACTTTTATGTGGTGTTTGTCCTTTTTAAAAATAAGTACGTTTAATACTCTTAAAACTCACCCAAACTTCAAATTTATGCGTGCAAATTGAATATTGGTAACACCACTTTCCATTGTTCTAATTCAGTCATGCTTGAAGTATGTGCCATAAGTTGCACATCACATGAAAGAAGAGACACAGATCTTTCCAGGCATATATATATCATCAATTAAATTATTCATTTTGACAGAAAATTTCTGCCATGAAACCCGGTTTCGTTTTTTCTGGGACACGGTGTATATATGGTAACCAAATTGAACTCTCACCGGCGTATATGGAAGGGTGTGTGGGTTGCAGCCAGACATGAAAGAACAGCAAGAGATGCAAGTGCGATTAGTCGATTGAGACAAAGTTACTATATCCCTTTCATTCCTGTACGTAGGATGTGCTATATGTCCTGTACAACGACGAATTTCCGAATGGTATAAAGACTGGGAGCAACAGCAAAGGCCATACAAAGGGTAAGTATAAAGGTTGCCTATGAAATATTAGAGAAACAGCACGTGAACAGCATTTGATTAAGTATATTGGGAGGAGATGTTCATGAAAAAAAACATGACCACGATTTTGTTTTATTACTACTGTCATTAACGGCATGGCATGCCTTCGATTCTAGTGATGATCGTGGGCAAGATGAGCAGTGGGTGTACTCTAACAAGTTGATGGAAATATGTTAACCTCATTAAGTGAGGACGGCCCCAAAGTATGTTTGCAAGGGATCTTTGAAAATATATAATGTTATGAGGAAATTGCTACCGACGCGTGACCTGATAAGAACTGGAAAACATGTGGGTCATTTCTGTTTTAAGCATTCAGTTCAATTTTCTAAACATTAAGAATTCAAGCATTTTGATGTTGAAAATTATCACGTAATGATCACCTGAGTAAAAAATACCCCCTCCCTTTTTTACCGTGTAAAATCTTTGTTATGTTTCTGAAGAATATCGCTTGATGATGTGACAAATATTGGTATTTAACACGTTTAAAATACATTGATATTTTGTAAACTAGGGCCTATATTATCGCTTCATACTTTCTAAGATTATGATTGATATTGAAACCTAACTCACACAAAAATAAGTCTCCCTAAACATTCCTCATAATTTCATAACTAAGAATTATTTCAAGATGTCTCGCCAAAATATTTCCATATTTTGGTCATGAAATTGTTTGGGGTTGTTTGGGGGGACTTACTTTTTGTTAAACGAATTATTATATCTGTGGTCTCATACAGGTGTCGTTCTCCTCGACCGGGCGGCCGGGTTCTGGCTCGTTCACAGCACACCCAAGTTCCCTAATTACGCTAAGAATGATTACCTGTGGCCGCACAATGCTAGGAAATACGGCCAGTCCTTTCTCTGCATCTCCATGGATGCATCGGAATTCGTCAAAGTCGGTAAGATGGTCTTATCACCTTTTTAAACAGTATAAATATACTTCATACAATCATGTCTCATGTTGTACATTTTAGTTTGTCAAAAGGCCCCATTTCATAAAACGTTTACAATTATTGTAAGCGTCAAGGTAGTTTAACTACCATGGCAACAGCTACAATGGCCCATTTTGATTGGCTGTTGACCTACTAGTTACAATAATGGGACATTTACAACAATTGCAAAAGTGTTTTGTGTAACTTCCCCGCAATGTACGACTTAGAGCCTTTTCACATTGGCGAAAATGCGTGATTTCAATCATGATTTGAGTTATTTTTCACTCCAATCACGGTATTTTTGACGGTGTGAACACTAATTGGAATCACGAATCGCGGAACTGAAATCATGCAATTGGTCCAGAGGTGTTTTCAAATCATGATGCACTCAACTCACAGTGCGAATCGGTAGTGTGAACGGCTTGACCTCCAAAACCTGATTTGGGAGGCGGAGCTTACGTGACCTTACATGCACTTCCACCAATAAACGGGGCGCGCTTCGCTTCGAATGCAGTCATGCAGTGTAGTAATAGTGTTCTCCTTGTTTTATTGACAGGTACGTCTCCAGAAACTGTGATTGTAATCACAGTTTTTTTCGTAGTGTGAAAGCAAGGCAACAGAATCACCGTGATTGTAATCATAACTCCAATCATGATTGCAATTACCAGTGTGAAAACGCTCTTAATAACATCCCGATGCCTTCCAAATATACATGTTTTTCACTGACTCCTGATTGGTGCATCCTTCCCAGTTCCTCCATTATGACAAACCATTATAGCCCGATGCATGAAATTAATTCAGCGATGCGTTAAGAAAGCAGTCGGTATTTTGTCACAGACCAAGGGCTGATTCGTGCCCTGAATTCATGTTGTGACAATTTAGACAAAAACATATGCTGTATTAGTCAATTTCTTGTTAACAATTCGGGGAAGGCGAGACTACTTCTTTTGAATTTGAATTGTTTAAACAACGTTTTCTTTTCATTTGCAAGTACGATATAACATGTTAACCTGGATGTTTATGCCCATGATGCTTCTGATGATGATGATGATGATGATAATGATCGTGAGGACGACGACGGCGACAAAGACGATGACTATGATGATGATGATGATGATGTCGATGACAGTGATGATGGAAATGATGATGATAATAAAACGATGCAACTAACGATTATAATCATTTGTATGGCGATTTCAGGCCAGCAGCTGATGTACAATTACCCTGCTATCTACGATCACAACATCCCGACCACCTTCCAAGCACAGTTCACCGACTTCATGACGGTGGTCGGTGGCGGGCACGTAGAGAACCCTCCGTGGAACAATACAGTTCTTCTGATGTCACGCGCTGGACAAGAGTTCACGAGCTTCGCCAAGTTCAACGATTTCGGACAAGGTAGATTACAATCATTTTCTTGGGAAATTAAAATGAGAAAATTAATAGAAGATTTCAAGTTACTCCATTATAAAACCTGACAGAGAACTAATTGAACGACGCATCTCAACAAAAGATTAACTCAACACAAAGTCAAGTACATGCAACATTTCTGCCTTTTTAAAAATGATTATTTCCCACTATTCCAATTTTATTCTATATGAATAAATGATAAACGCAATTGATTAAAGGCAATGGTGAGTGTTGGTAATTTCCAAAGTGCCCCCCCCCCCCCCCGACATAAATTGTAACGGATTTGGCTGATTTCAATTCCATATGAAAGATCATCGAAAAAAACATGGGAAATAATAATAATTCCCATTCAAATGCTCTAATTGTTGTGGAATTGGCTTTCAAAATATCATATGAAAGTGGTTGACGCCCGGGTATCACCGTTCTAGGTCTTCATAATAAAGAACTGAAACCAAATATTTTTGTGCACGCTAATTGTGCTTAAAACTATACATATGATACGGTACTTACCAGCAATTCACTCTCCGATATGTGATCCAACTATCGGGTGGATTAAAAATTATGATTTTTCCCTCCATTCCGCAAACAATCAGTGATATATGCGCCTCATGGACTTCTCTCCGTGTGTTAGCGCGACTCTGAACGAAAGGCGAACGAATGGGGCTTGCGAGTTGCGATACATACTACACGTACTATTACCGCGCACTGCACTACAGTCCCGTATTATATAGGACCTAGAACGCTAGTGCTTCGCGCTGGCTAACTCTAGAGTTAATTTGACACTTCGAGTTGTAACGGCTCTTTTTGAATGATAACAGGGGTTTTACTTTGTCGTTTGTAATTGTGTATACTTTTCGAGCATGGTGAAGTTATAACTATTAGTTTGTACCGTAATCGTGCAGGTTTTGGTTACTAAAGTTAAGTTTGACCAACACTCACCATTGCCTTTAAGAACCGGTAAAACAATCAAGTAATATAAAATGAAGAATGCAATTTTTTTTAAAGAGATGAAATTTAACTTGCTAAAAAAACACATGTTCTAGATCTGTACTCGTACTGGGTGGCGCCAACTCTGGAGGACTCGCTCTACGCTGAGACGTGGATGAACACGGCGTCGAAACTCCCGTCATACTGCAACGGCACGTACCGTGTTGAGAACGTCGCGACGATGTCCTTTCCAGGAGTGGAGTACTTCAAGGAAACGGTGGACCACTGCAAGTGGGCCATCACCGAGAAAAAGAACTGGGTCTGCATCGGTGATATCAACAGGACTGTAAGTGTATAGGCCTACATATAATTGGTGGTGGTGGTGGTGGTAGAAGTGGTGGTGATGATGATGATGACAGATGATGATGATGATGAGGAGAAGGATGATGATGATAATGATTATGGTGTTGATGATGATGATGATGATGATGACGATGCTGACGATAATGACGATGATAATGATGATAATGATGCATGATTTATTTATTTATTTATTTATTTATTTATTTCCTCTCATAGGGTGGATGGCCCTTTCAGCGCAGCTGATTTTCAAAGGGGTCCACAAACATAAAAATAACAATAAAATATACAGTGAATTATGCAATACAATAAATGCAAGAAATAAGGCAATGAATTATGTACATATAGTTACAACAAGTTACAGCTAGCAAATAAGTGTACTAAACAAACAAACTAAAAAGACGGTTAATTGCAGAAATTCAACTTGAACGACAACAAACATACGAGTAAAACTTTAAAACCAATAACATAATACAAAAACATCAAGATAAACAAAAAATAAAAAACAAACAAAGAAACAAAAACAAAAAACTAAACAAAACTAAGGGGTTTGTATAATATTTATCACGTTAAAAGTATTAAAAAAAAAAAAAAAAAAAAAAAAAAAAAAAAAGGCATGTATAACTATGACATAACCAAAAGATATCAAATTAAAGGTAAAAAAGGGCAAGACAAAGTTCAGTCTGCAATTTCATTCAAATTAATGGTGCGAACAAAGGTAGTCAGTGTATTTAAGGTTCGCGTTTCATAGGAGAGACAATTGAATAATTTGGAACTATGATAAAAGAAACTTCTTCTTAAAAACTCGGTCTTAGGTTTTGGAAGCTGAATTTTATAATCGGCATTTCTTAAGTTGTGAGGATTATGTCGAAATTCAACTCGTGAAGATAAGTAATTTGGAGTTAAGTCATGCATTATTTTGAATAACATGATTAAATTTCCTCTTTCCCATCTATCAACAATTGGGACTACTTTTGCTTGTTGGTAGATTTCGCGAGTTCTTTGCTCAAAAGGTGCCTTAATCATAATCCGCACAGCTCTATTCTGTAGAACACGTAGCTTATTTAAAACGACTTGAGTAGCATTGTTCCAAATTATAGAGCAATAATCAAAGTGTGTTTGAATAATACTGAAGTATAGCATTCTAGCAGTACACAAGTCAACAATAGGTCTTACTTTACGAAAGAGAAATAATCCTCGGACAACTTTTTTGCGTACATGGTCTATGTGCAGTTTCCAATTCAAACTAGGATCAAGAATTACGCCAAGATATTTACAACTAAAAACTTCTTTCAGTGCATTATTACCAATATGTATATTTAAATTTACATTATGAAACTGCTTTACTCTTGTATGGGATCCAATAAGCATGTATTCAGTTTTGTTCATATTAAGTATCAGCCTGTTAGCATTCAGCCATAAAGTTACAGAATTTAAATCATCATTAACCTTGTTCGATATATCATTGACACTATTGGAAGAGTAGTATATACACGTATCATCTGCAAATAATGAAATAGATGAATGCTTCACCACATTTGCAATGTCATTTATAAATATTAGGAATAACATCGGTCCCAAGATAGATCCTTGTGGAACTCCGCACTCTACTTTCCCAGAAGATGAAGTTGTACCATTAACTTTGGTGACTTGAGTGCGCTCACTCAAGTAATTGTTAAACCAAGATGCGCTGTTTTGATCAAATCCATACCATTCAAGTTTCTTTACGAGCAGATTGTGATCTACAGTATCAAACGCTTTCTTTAAATCCAACGCTACAAATGCGGTTACCAGACCGTTATCCATATTAGAGAATAGATCTTCAGTAAGGTTCAAGAGGGCTGTTGCGGATGAATAATTTTGGCGAAATCCAGATTGGTGACTGTACAACAACGAGTTTTGTGTGAGATATTTAGTGACCTGTTCATGCACAATCCTCTCAATAACTTTAGATAGGATCGGGAGAATCGAGATCGGTCGGTAGTTCGACAATTCAAAAGCATCCCCACTTTTGAATATGGGGATTACTAATGCCATTTTCCATTCCTTCGGGATAACGCCACTGGTTAGAGACAAATTTATCAAGTGTGTCAATGGTGAGACAATGTAAGACATTGCCATTTTAATGATTTTAGCCGGTAAGTCATCCAAACCAGTGGCCTTGTTTTCAGGAATAGTTTTCAGCACTCTTTTTACATCTTCAATCAAAACAGCCTTAAATTCAAATGTTGTATCTGCCCTTTTTAAAAAGGAAGTAAAATCACCATCTAAATTACAACCATCATGTAATTTTCGTGCAACACTGACAAAATAGTTATTGAAAATGTTGGCCATGTCATGATTGTTATTAATCGTTTGATCATTAAATTTAATACCAGGAATTCGAGTGTTATTCCGTTTATTAGGAATCATACATCTAAGTGCTTTCCAAATCGCGGCACTATTA
>JBAMJV010006605.1:0-89113 GCA_037951105.1 Echinarachnius parma
ACGCTCTCACAACATATCCACACACAAACACACACACACACGCATACACATACGACCACGTAGACACAAACTCATTCATCGAACATGCACGAGTGTTCGCCCCATATGGGTATGAACACTCCTGCATGCACAATCATCACTGTGGTAACAGGGGCGGATCTAGCTTTTTGCTAAGGGGGGGGGGGGGGGTTGACCCAATGACGATGCGGAGCATCGTCCACGAGCCGCGAAGCGGCGAATTTTTTTTGCTAGATTAAACCCCCGTAAGTGATTTTTGTTAACTTTTTTCACTTATAGCCGCAAAGCGGCGATTTTTTTTGCTATTTTAAACCCCCGTAAGTGATTTTTGTTAACTTTTTTCACTGATAGCCGCGAAGCGGCGAATTTTTTTGCTATTTTGAACCCCCGTAAGTGATTTTTTGTCACTTTTTTCACTGATACATTTTCACTTGGCAGCCCAAGGGGGGGGGGGGGGGGGGGGGGGGGTTAAACCCCCTAAACCCCCCGTAGATCCGCGCCTGGGTAAACGTACTTGCACGAGGAAATTCCATCCTAGATTCCATCAAAAAAACCCGTCCAGACCCCCAGCCCAACCCGCCAAGTGAAAACCAGGTGCCCGTTGGATGAGTCATTTAGGTCGGGTCATTCCAAGATCTTTCGAAGTTTATAATTAAAAACTGTACACCTACTACATTAAAACAACTATATTGTGTTACCGTTACCCTTATAGTTAAAATTGTAATTATAAAATGCATTATAAAATGCGTTCCTCATTTCTTCACATACTGAATTATACCAAAAATCTAACATTCATTCACTAGTGGTTGGTTGAAAGAAATTTAAGTGATTATAAATATGCATTTTCAACATTTAAAAAGGATGGTATGTTTGTGAAAAAGTACACAACATTGACAGATTATTATATTATTGTAAATTGTACAGACACCAGGGAACAAAACTATTTTTGAATCTGTTTGTTTTACATCTTGGCAAAGGAAAAAAGTTTACTGTTACGTAATTCATATCTACTAGTATTCTCCCTTTTTCAGGTAAAAGGTTATGTAATTTGTGAGATGTATTCTGCATCTGAGTAAATAAACAGTGACACATATTTGCTCTACGATCTTTCAGGGTTTGTAAACCAAAAACATTAATTGTGTCATTATAATTTAAATCTGGATCAATTATTCGTAAAGCTCGTTTCTGAACAGATTCAACATGGTTATTACAGGGTTATTACAGGGTTATTACAGTTATCGTTATTGTTAGCATTATGTTTACAATTGTATTTTTTTAAATTATTGGTTGTATGTGTGTTCATATTTTCGTTATAATAAGTTGTGATGATAAAATACATATTAACGGCATTCTGACTATGAATATCAGTAAATAAAACCTAATTTAGTATTGCTTCCCAAACTCCCCAAATTTCCAGTTGTAAGCTGTTGCGGGTGCTTGGATTTAGAACCTGAACCAAAAAATGACGGAACTTCAGAAGAAATACAACGTCTAGCAGATCCAGCAACAAATGGAAAAACAAATGTAGCACCAGGTAAGTTACAACATAGTTGCATCATTCACTACGGAAACCTGATATCCCAGGTTCCCGCGAGACAATTTTGGGTCCGCGTTAGCTTAAAGGGAAAGTTGAGTATTGGTCAAACTTAACTTTAGTAACCAAAACCTGCACCATTACGGTGTAAACTAATAGTTATAACTCCGTCATGCTCGAAAAGTATACACAATTACAAACGACAAAGTAAAGCCCCTGTTATCATTCAAAAAGAGCCGTTACAACTCAAGAGTCAAATTAATTCTAGAGTACGCTATACATAATGATACGCTACTTACCACCGATTCATTCTCCAATATGTGATCCAACTATCGGTTGGATTACAATTATGGTTTTTCCCTCCATTCCGCTAAAAATCAGTGATTTATGCGCCTCCTCGACTTCTCTCCGTGTGTTAGCGCGACTCCGAACAGATTTTGAACGAAAGATGATCGCGATGCATGGCCGCCGTTCGCCGTTCGCATCGGCGCGCCGATGCGAACGGCGCTTGCGATACACATTGTACATGCGCGGTAAGCATAGGAGGACCTAGAACGGTAGCGCTTCGCGCTAGCATTCTCTAAAAGTGATGTCCGGACGTCAATCACTTTTAAATTATTTTTTGAAAGCAAATTTCACAACAATGAGAGCATTTGAATGGGAATTATTATTATTTCCCATGTTTATTTTAATGATCTTTCACATGGAATTGAAATCAACCAAATCAGTTACAATTAATTTTTGGGGGGCACTTCGGAAAATACCAATACTCAACGCTCCCTTTAAGATGCAATCGAGACACTCATACCTTATATGAATTGAGGAAAATGCAATGGACTGCACACTGGCACGCTCTCGTGTTAGGAGCCTAGTACACACCTTGGTTACAGTAATGAACACTGATATAATACCGATTTATTCACTCAAGGTAGGCACTTCAGTGACAAAAAACAACTCGTAGGCCAGTGAGCCAGGCCTGTATAACATCGATGCATAAATGTTTTAAACCTCATTTAAAAAATCCTGCAATCATATTGCTTGCAAGTTGATGCATACAATTCAATATGCTCGCTAAGAGCAAGCGCCTTGGGTCATATCATGGCCTACAATGTCAATACACCCTCATAACTGTCAATAATTGTATAATAATTATCTCTCCAGTGGCGTGTGGTCGGAGTTGTTGGGGTAGCTATGCCGCTATATTTCGCAGACGGCCCTTATAGAAGGTAGTTTTAATACCGCTGTGATTTTTTTTATATGCCGAAGATGGAACCCACAATCTCCATTGCATGAGATGGACGCTCTATCACTGATCTGTCACCATACCTGCAGCAATTCCACTCAATTGATCAAGTCATATTTCGCTCACTTTCCACTTAATCTGAATGCCTGTAATTTTAGATAATGATTCATATGCTGCCGAGAATATCAAACATATCCCTTTGTATGACTTTATCATAACACTTTCTTTCAGACCCTTTGATCGCAGTGCTACAAGAGAAAAGGACAGACATCAACAACTACATTCCGGGCAGCAAATCACAACATGAATTTCCCCCAAACAAAATCTTCAACATTGGACTCTATGGCATCATGTCAGCAGGAAAATCGGCTTTCGTTAATTCCCTCTCCTTTGCTGTCTCAGGTATGTTGTTATTTGTTTATGATCTCTTGGTGAATGCTCTGGAGGAAGTGGAAGGAATGCGTTTTTATAATTATTTCGTTATTGCAGATTTATGACACATAATACGATAATCATTATGTACACCACTTAACGGATCAATTGAACACATCTATATCAGATTTATAACAGCAGCTGCACATGATTTATTTGCTCACAGGACAGCACCATGCGATCGTGCAAGAAGCTACAACATCTGATGGGGGAAGCAAAACACTGTACCGAGAGAATGTGCCGCTGACTAGACAACTACACATAGTCGATACAAAAGGGATGAAAGCGTTCGATGACTCATATATCAAAGATATTATGGATGAGATTCGTAAGTAGTAGAAACTCTTTTAGTTGTGTATGAAACTATCGCAATTATCCGTCTCTAATAACAATATCGTTTCACTTGTTTCATCTTGTGTATACGAATTAAATAAAAAAACTCATGACAGAAGGACTGTAAACTCGCGTTTGATCGAGTGTATGTGTATCTCCTCTTACAAAGAGATGTAAGGGCGGAAATAAACATCCCGTAAATTAAAACACCAGCATAACGAATGAGTTCAGTTGAATAATTAACCTTGTTTTATGTCATACATTTAAATATTGTCAAGGGGTTATTAGAGTGTTGATCCACGTTGCACTCTATAGTTCCACTTAACTCTAAATTGGATTGGAACATTCTGGAAATCCTTTAGTTTATTTGAAAGTTATTGAAATAGTTGTTAATTTAGATAATTCAAACTTCCTTTTATCAAGGAATTTTTTTGTTCTTGATGTTCAAATTTAAGAAAAGTCTTAAATAGTTGCATGTGTGCTTTTAGATATGTATATCATTCAAAGGCCAAACTTGGATTACCTTAATGTAAGTCCAATAAGAATTCAGGTTAAACTTAAGATCTTTGTGAAACACGGCCAGATGTTTGTGTCCCTTTACACTGAAAACCCATGTGTTAAGAATATTAATTTTCTATTATGAATCAGGACGATTGTGAGAAAAAAAATGCTCCTCAGCGATCCTTTCAATGTTAATTAAGGTTTTGTTATGAACCCGCGTATAGCCAGGATAGCACAGTAAGACATAAAATAAAACATACATGTCTACAATGTTAGATTGGATCTTTGTTGTTTTCAAAGATTTCACTTTTTATTTTTAACTTACACATTTAAGGTGGAAAACGAGGACAAGACACAAAAAAGGAAATATCGGGTGGAAAGGAAATCCATTGCGCAGTCTACGTCTTCAAATCAAGGTATAGTTACTATCTAGGCGGTAAGTGAATCATTGAGCCTGACGATCATATTGCTGACATTATGAATTCACCCCGAGCTGGATGAATTTGTTCAATTCTTTGAGGGGTCCATAACAGAATTTCACTATAGAGAGTTTTTTAAAAGGTGGGGCTTAGGCTTGCCATACCAAAGATGAACAAAAAATATTGTAAAATCAGCAAAACATATTTCGGTTAAACAGTTTACAAATATTTGATGTACGTACAAATACAGATAATGTAATTAGAAGTCAACATGTATTCGCACTACATAGGCACTCTAAAGGGACTGTCCGCCTTTCACAAATCGTCTGAACAGTTGTTAGTTGACGGATTAGGATGAATGTACCACACACACAAATTAAGATCGAACAGCTCTGTAATTCAGATTCTACGAATGAATAACGAATGCGCCCCTCCACCAAACTATATATCGGTCAATAAAGGAGGTATTGTGAAGCCGACATTTGTGAAGGTATGTTAAGGAAAAGGTTTCGAAAATGAAGAATATACAATTACATGTAGTTAGTTTTAGCGAGTTTTGCTTATTTCGTTTAGTATTCGCTTACGCCGTTGTTCGATCACAATCTGTGCGCGGGTCACGTAGTGGTCACGCACAGCAACGTATACTCCGTGGAATGCGCCGCGAGCGAAATTTCGCATCGGGTGAATACTCGTATAATGCACAAATAAACGCGCTGTGTCGCTGTATTATTTTGAGGTCTATAACTCCGCGAAAAAGAAATTTCAAGCCCTAATTTTGTCAGGCATGCTGTTAAATGACATTTCCTTTCAAATAAGAAAATAACCTTTCAACTTCTGGAAATTTGGATTGCAAAAGGCGGACAGTCCCTTTAACATTCGTTAACGGCCATCCGAATTCGTATAGTGAAATCAATTTAGTTTGATATCGAATATCACATAACGATTATTGTTGTTCTACTACAATTGTCTTCTGACCTGTCTCGATTAAGTATAGTGATACAGTTATTAATTTGTATAATACAGATGATAGGAGAGAAAATACACAGAAGCAGGGTAATTTAATTAACATGAACGATAATGGGTTAAAAATAAGAAATCATAATACAGAAGCAACAAAAACAGAGAAAATGGAAATGGAGAATAAATTAAAGAAACAACGTAGACTGATCCTGAAACATAATAACATTATGAACTGATTACTGCATTATATTAGAATAATTGTATTATTAAAACATTATTGGGAGAATGTGAGTAAGTTGAATTGTTGGTTGTATGCTGCTATTGTTATTGTAAACACACTTTCAAAGATCTTTTTCATCTCTTCTCCTTCCTATATACATTAGTAATTCTTCTGAAATAATAATGTCAATGTCAAGGAAAAGACACTAATACAATTTGAACATTTAAATATGAGATATTATAGTAATGTTATTGAAGACCTTCCTTTATTTTGTTCACCATTTAACTTTTTGTTATACAAACATATACAATGCATTATGAACGTACAATAATACTAATAGCGTTTTACTTTCCACAGTGACCTGGGCAGTCGTAAAGAAGGAGTACAATTCGTTAATCTGCTCTCTAATGAGGTTCACAGGAAATTCGGTGAGACAAGCCTTTTTTGTATTGATAACCTAATAATTATTATATCATATTATACGAGAAGTGCAAGGAAAAACATGAACAAGACGATCAAACTATTGAAGAGAAATTAGGGGGATGAGGAGTGGAGGATGAAGAAAATAAGTAATCAAAATAAAAAATAAAATAAGTAATGGAAAAGTAGACAGGAGGTAGACAATGACGAGAAATAACGCTGTAGCATGTGTCTAATTTGGATATGAAAGAAAACATTGTAGCATTTGGTATGTTGTTTTGAAAAGGTTTTGACCATACCTTGAAAGTAATCAAGTTTTTTCAACTTATTAGTCAGAATAATGCATGAACAATTTGTTTTGATCCTGTCTCGAGGCACTATAGCCACTAAACAACCCTCGAACTCGATGTTTTGTTTGTTATCAATAGGTCGACATGTTCTCATCGTCATCACACACAAGGACGAGTTGGAGAAGGAGCCGGAGGATGACAAGGACCAGCAAAAGAGAATAAGCGGAGATCTTTATGAAGCAACATATCAAAGACTTCACCACGAGCCGATCAGAAGCATCGATTCTAACCATGCCAACCAGGGTAACGTGTATGATACTATTGATGTGAATGTTGAAGAGCAGAACGCAACGGCAGAAACGGCCATTGAAAATGATACGGTCAATGAAGTTGAGGAGAGTAGGGTTGTCACAGAAAAGAAAAACCGGGGAAAGGCATTCTTGAAACATATCAAAGGCAAAACCCATGGCTCGAGAAAGAAAGATGTTGAGGTATGCATTGATTTAGAGGAACAAGAGAGGTTGAATGTGAATGAGGGCGGGGAAGAGGGTAAGGTATCTAATACAACCGCTGTTCGTGATCATGGCACCAGTGAAGAAGAAGGTGCCTCAGAAAATAACATGGGAAATGTAACTGCCAATGAAGATAGCGATAAAAAGGTTGGAAAGGAAAAGTCGAAAAATGGACAATCATCTTTGAAGCATATTAGAGAAAAAGCTCTAGGTTTTGTTAAGAGAAAGAAAGACGTGGAGAAAGGACACGATATTGAAGAGAACGAGATGATGAGTGCACGTGACAGAGGTATCGAAGTACATGACTATGAAGCTGTGGGGGCAAATGAGACTGGGAATGAAACGGAAAGTTTTTATGATGCAGAGGAGGAAATACCAAAAGTGAATAATCAGAAGGAAGATGGAACGAAAACAAAAGCAACCCCAGATGATGATAGTCCGAATATAACTCAAGCTGAAAGCAACGAGAAGCAGCAATCAAGATCAGAACAGGACAGTGATATCAATGGAAAAGATATCCCGGATTCGAAGCTCGAGATAGGAAAGAATAGTTATGACGCAGAGGTACAATATAAGCGTCGGATTGTCACAACAAGTGGCGGAAACACATTGAGTGAATGGAAAAAAAAAATCGTAGACTATACAAACGTTCCGGAACAAAGCATTTGGGCGTTCAAAAATTACACTGGTGAAAAACCTGAGGAAGATCGCGAGAGGAGCATAGAGTTTCTAGACTTCTTGTCGGTGTGTCTGGATACTGCAGAGAGGAATGCTCAGTTCAGGGATGAATACATACGAGAAAAGAAGAGCAAGACAAGTTACAAGGCCTGGCATCCCAACAAATGGTTTTCATCTTGAATCAGTATTTTCCTTAAATCCAACTGATTATGGCAAGTATTGGATTTAATCTTTAAAATCCTAAAGGCATAACGCCCCAATAATGCCAAATAAATCACATGCATTGAATACACAAACCTGCTGAACCTGCTGAACCTGCTGAACCTGCTGAACCTGCTGAATCATCACATTGAGCATATTCTCGCTGATATGCCACATCTATTATTTAAACTCGATTTAAGTCTCCGATTCTGGTGGTTTGGGACTGAATCATTATGTCCATGGCTAGCTGGTAAAATGCTACTATATCTGCTTGTTCCGTGGAATGGAATGGTAAAGGTTGCTTCCATCTAGCCTTCATGTTGACGGTGATGGAGCAGCAGTCGTAGGACTGTATAATAATTCCAATCATGGTTATGCAACATGTCCACTGATTGACTATGCATGCCTCTATAACGACCACAATGAGAGGATGATATGGATGAAGGGAGGAGAGAATATGAGTTCACGATTATACAAACGCTTTAGAGAGTTTAGGCTCCGATATGTATTTAGGAGAGGAGACTACTCCACTGAAGGCAGTGACACCATAAATCAGGCCAGGAATAAAAATGACATGTCCACTGCATTGAAGACAGGGCATTGATACAATATAGCGATAAAGGGCTAGTTTGCCTTAGACTATGAATAGGTGCCAATAACGAGAACGTTGGTTATTAGAGAGAGTTGACCCATTGTATGGTTTGCAACTGCTGATGCATGGAGAAGACTACTGGCAATTCACACGGTCTACACTCACCAGACATCAAACTTGGAACTAGAAAAGACATGACCGCCGGGAAAACGGACATTGCTCCAATGCGAGTCGCGGGCTAGATTTAATGTCCTAAGATATGTGAATGAGAGCGTTGATATTTGAGAGAGAGGACCTCCTGTATCATACGTGTAAATTAGGTGATGAAGGCTAACACAGGCTAAATTCACCAAGCTTATTTCACCAGATATCAAACTTGAAAGAAGACACGACATGCCCGCCTGAAGAGCGAATATTGCTCCAATATTGATCGACGGTCGCATTGTCCTAGGATAATTGGCAGCTAACTATAAAATATTGATACTCGACATAGTTGAATGGTTGATATCATGTGTCTTGTGGAAAGCTACAGTACAAAGAGGCTGGCTGACGTAGCATTCGAGGCTTTTTTTCTGTGGTAAAAGAAAACCGAACGATGCTTATAGTCCTTGGATTTGGGGTACGATACTACTCTATATTATTGTAAGGGTTGACCTCATGTATATGAGGTGCAGCTGCAGAGCGCGAAGGGTGGCTTACATAAGCTTGTAAGGCTCACCAAGCATCAAACCTGTGAGAAGAAACAATATGGCTGCCGGACAAATATAAAAAAACTGGGAGAAAAGAGTAATTGGAGTGTTGATATTTGAGAGAGTTGATCACCTGAGTGTGTGTGTGTAGGGCGCAGTTGCAGTGTGAGGTCGCTGACAACCAGAAGTGAGGTACACGAGACACCATGCATACACCCGGCCTGGTACCAAAGATGAACATGGTTTATTGTGATGGCATAGTAATAAGTGTATCAATATAATTTGAGAGGTTTTGAGCTTCTTTATATGGAGATGGAGGAGGCCAGTTGAAATGAGTGAGGTAGACCAGGCACTGGAACAGAGACAACCAGACCAGTAGACATGCTAAAAGGCCAAACATTACTCCGATCCAAACGGTTCGAGGGCTAGTTTATACTAGATACAAAAGAGAGATTGTTTTGGATATTAATCTTTGCATCTAGATGACTTGCCACAATTGTAGCATGCATTGATATGTCCCCGTTCCTAAGTATACCATGTACATATTGTATATAATTACAAACAAACTCAAAGCGTAGCAATAGAGGCATAACTAAAACCCCCCCCCCCCCCCCCCCTATATTGTAGTTACCATGGTTACGGTGATGTACATAATACTCAATAAATGTCTGTAATTGAGTGCTTAATAATACACATTATTTATGATTGCTAACTTCACTACTTCTAAGACGGGATGCTTCTCTTCAGTCCGTTCGTATATGAATACATCAAAATCATTAACATGACTTCAATAGACTATGCACGGAGATGGAATGATGATTATGTACATGGTATACTTAGATGTTTCCACTACGTATCTTCACGTATATTCGACATGGGACGGCACCAAATTGCGTGTTAAGGAGATATGTTCATCAAATATCAAGTATAATAATGTTTCTGTATATATTGTATCATAATATGTTTCATACCACTTTAAATAAATTAAATTCGCATTAACATTTTGAATGACCGTATCATTTACCATAACAAAGTTACTTTGTATATAATCATGATTCGTTTATACGGTAATATATTCGTATTCAAGTTCTTCTATTTCAAACACAAATTTAAAACAATACTACTTTCATTCGATAACAATTATGTGAAGTCATTGTGATGTTAATTGATTTTCGATAGATGATTCTTCACGTCAGTAATACAATAAGCTGGTAAAATTATGTAATGTAGGATGCTATAATTCAATTCAATCCAATTCAATTAAGTTTAGTTTATTTAGCAAATGCAACAAAAACACAATTAAATCAACCAATATACAAAATACATATCATAGCCAGGGCATCTGGAGAGCAGCATATATGACATGCACTTCATGTATGCATAACGTAATATTTGAATAACGATAATCTTTAACACTATCTTCCTCCGGTCGCTCTTTGATATAGCATATTAATTGGGAAATATTAGATCGAACGAGAAAAGATGGATTTGGTTTTCAAAAAGTTGTTCATTGTTATACATTGCTATATTTGTGATATAATTGTATATACCGGGTGTTATTAGCATTTTGTATACGTATACACTGCATAATGTTTATACTATAAATAATATTGCATTTGAAATTATTATCTAGTTCGATTTTTGTAATCTATTGTACAATATTCACAATCTTCAAAGAATGCTGTGTATTAACAAATATAATTTTTAAATGTGTATGAGCTGCATGAGTAGATAATGGCGTATCGAATAAGTGTACATTTTGCTCAATTTGTAATCTTATACACGCAGTGAAACATGAATGGCATCGTGATTGTGTTGTTACTACATTGTAATCATAGCAGCAGGGCGTTATTTATGTTGTTACGCTTGAGCAAATACAATTCATTGAAACGAATAAAATGGTAAATTCGTAATTTGTATTTAAACGAATTGTGAATACTCTCAAACCAAGGTGATTGTGCTAATTTAATCACTCTTGCCCATTTGCTAAATTTAAAAGAAATGTTGGTATTCAAACCAGTCAGATTCATTCATGATTACTGATACATTAATCATGTTTATATGCATACCTCCATGATTTCTACATTAAAATGCGTATTGTTTAAGGTTATGCACTGCAGCTGATGTACGTTGCTGCGTTACTTGTATGTCAAATATATACACTGAATATATTAATTGAAGGATACGCCATACCAATTATCTTTATAGAGATTGCACTCCTCGATTCAAAGAAAGCACAAGGTATTCGATTAGGGAGTGTACAAGCACTATGTGTGGTTATTGTAGCTCTAAGAAGAGTCCACAAGCACATAGTATAGATTATTGCAAACCGTATTGTATATTTTCATGTACTGTGGAATTATCATAACTATCACGACACTACTATTATGCCACTCTCCGTACCCTGTAATTCATATATGATAATATTAATAAAGCATACCTTTTATATCGCGCTTGATGCCAAATGTTATACGTTAGGACTACATACTGTATATATATATTATTGTGCTATATTTATTACCGGCCTGTGTGCTAGTTACAATGGTAGCACTCATTAGGCATTTAAATTAATATAGTCTTTGCCTGGTTCCCATAATACACAACGTGACACAATGGTATAAGTGCATTATGATATTTATCGAAGGGCAAACGTCCACCTCGAATAGGACTCGAACCCGAAACCCCTTTATGAATTCCAAGACGGGACCACTAGATGCGCACTATGCAACTAATTAAATTTAATTAACAACAGTAGTTAGCCTATAGTCCTATTAGAAAGGAAATACTTATAAGGGTAAAAAAGAATAAAGACAGTCATGCCTCAAACTTAACATTGACGGCCCAGTTGATGTTGAATTATCTAGCAGTGCTCCAACTAAAGGCGTATGTTGATTGTGCAGCCTTAATCATGTTAATTGGATCATATTATAAACAAAATTAATTTTAATCATGAACTATATTTTTAGCGCACTTTTGCATAGAAACATTACAACTTTTTGTCAGTTTAATGATATTTGTGGCGATTTGCTAAAATTAACAAAAATGAACAAAAAGAAGGTGTGCTTAATTTTCAGTTCTGTTCAATTTCGCTGCTATGTTAGGCAAGCGAATAGTTGATAATCTGATGTGGATACTTAGGCATATTGAAGCAAACGTGTTGTTTACTCATATCTTGTAATATATTGTGCTTCTGTGAGATACCCGTAGAACACCACCGTCAAGCACCCCCCAAGCACCTATACGCATCTTGCTTTTAAAGACGTTTCCATGAGATTCACCTCCATTATTATCCTCATGAATATTCCTCACCATTATTTGCATTCTTGATTAAAAGTTTCCCGTTTGGACAGAGAGCGGGCGCTCTTTAAAAGCAAGATGCATATTGGTGCTTGGGGGTGCTTGACGATGGTGTTCTACGGTATGTAATTATAATGTATATAAATGTTTGTTATACAAGCATTTGAAATGACGATACTTTCTAAAAACATGCAGAAGGATCCCGATTAAGAATGAATCATAGCATGTTGCTTAAACTTTCTAACAAAAAGAGATATGTTGAGGATACAAAGATGCCAAAATACATACGCTCGAATGATTTTGAATGCTGACTATAATACTCCATCATTGGGACTCCTTCACTGAAGTGGCAGCCCGTTGAACAAAGAATACATTTTCATTATTATGTTACGGTGTATAAGTTATTGCAGAACCTTGCCCCACAATACCTTTGTAATTTAGTATCTAGGCGTAATGTAGCATATTGTACTCGTTATACCATTTCTAGCCAATTATACTTGCCCAAACCTAGAACTGAATATAGAAAACGCTCCTTCTCGTATGTTGCAAGTAAACTTTTTAACGCACTACTTATGTATGTCCAAATATCTCCCACATTAAACAAATTAAAAAAAGGCCTTTGGCAACACTAGTCCGTTATATGATATCGCAATAACTATCGCTATTTGATTTTTGTATACTCCTAAGTTGCCATTTTTATTTTGTCATACCCCCGATGTAACTTTGTTTTAATTGCCAATTTGTTTGTATTGTTGTTTATTATATTTATGTATTTATGTTTTGTATGTATTTATATCTTTATGCTGTGTTTTTAAAAATGTAAACGTTGTAATTTCTATCTGATACAGTGCCCTCCTCTAAAACAAGCCTGTATGACACTGAATGGGGCTACCCTGTGTTTTTAAAGAAGACTGAATAAATAAATAAATAAATAAACACGCAAAATGCTTTCATTCGACGAATACTAGTAACTATTGCGATTGTAGAATATGTGCTTGATAATTTATATGTGATGATCATTATATGTACTTGCAAATATAATTCCAAAGCATAAACAATCACATATTAATATGCTTAGGATTTAGAAGCGATTATTAGCCGCTAAATAGGTCGAATATGTGATTATTGTTATTGAATTCGAAATAATATAATTCCAGACGTATCTTTCAAGAGTCTTGGTTCGTGTGATTAATAACGCTGAAGACCGCATTTTTTGTATAATTATTTGTATGTGTTTTTATACTATTATTATGCAAAATTGTTTGTGACTAAGAGAATACAGATGTAGGCACTATAATCATGTCAATACATTTTAATATTCTTATCTTGCTAACATTACACATACCTGACTGTTCATAATTTGTTCCCTTTTTTAATGTTTGTATTGTAAATATTTATAATTTGTCTTGGGCATATAAATGAGAATAAAATAAAACAATGAAGTATGTGTTGAATTTCTCTCACAATTATGCATATTGTATTTTAAAGGTGGTTCGGATTTCCAAATCAGACGCGAAAATCTAGTGAACGCCTTGCGCACGGTGCGAAATACATACTGGCACAGTGTTATGTAGTGTAGTGCGCACAAACTACCCTAGTCCAACATGTAGTATTTCTCACAGTGCCCTCACCCTATCCATGCATGGCAATCTTTGATACGTTGATACACACATACAAATTTTAATAGGCTAATACATACAAACAAACACGCACACACAAACATGTACACGCACGCATTCACACGCACACATACACACACACATACACACGCACACATTATATGCACATCATACACACATACGCACAGACACGCACACACACACATACACACGTTTCACCATATTTCCACTATTACAACATTGATACGGGAATTCGTTGCAGAGTACTTAGTGTTTAAGAAAGTAATAGCTCGATGGCTGAGCATCGGTCTAGCAAGGTAAATAAGTGACGCCATTTTGATTAGGGGACTCACTTTTTTGTTGTGTTTATGAATCATGCACGCTTTTGTAATACACACAACAATAAAGTAAGTCCCCCTAATCAAAATGGCGTCACTTTTTGACAAAAATGTTTTGAGCAAAATAACTCGGCAGGATTGTTCCTACACTTTGTGACTAACTTCTGAGTGAAAATGAAGTTGGTCCATTGAGTCACGCATGAGTGAGCACACAAAGTGCCAATATTTCCTTTGATTTTGTTCACACAGAAGTTAGTCAATAAGTGTAGGAACAATCCTTTTTGCTCAAAACATTTTTGTTAAAAAGTTATGTTATTCTAATCAGGAGGAGACTTACCTTTTTGTTCAGTTTATTCCAACAATACACTCTAAATTACAGGGATTTAAATTCTAAATCGTAGCTTGGATTAAAACAAATATAAATACACTTAGATTATTTGTAAATCTATGGAGACTTAAAAAGTCGCGCGAAAGCAATTGTTAATCGAAGGCCAAGGTGTGATTCTCAATCCATCAAAGGATTGGAAAATAACGCCAGGTTATCGGAGATTTGACGAATGAGAACAGAGATATTTCACACGTGACCTACTGCGGTATTCTGAAGCTCAGTTTTCTTAGTTTTATACTCATGAATATTCATAACTAGGATTACGGTTTTGGTTAGAGTTAAGGATATGATTACAATGAGACCACTCTTTCCATCATCAATTTACGTAGCGTAGTGGTCACGCTGTGGACCTCCACGCTCGGTGTCACGGGTTCGAATCCCCTCTTAGTCTTCTATTTTTTCTTTTGCCATGATAATTGGTGAGTCGCGCTTTATTTAGTAAATGTATCATGCACAGTAAACTAAAAACTGAAAATTGTGGCCTGCATCACTGATTATGAATAATTCATTAGGATGCCATGAACTCGCCTGAGGCCTAATAATATTAACATAAAACAAATCCAAAAGGGCTTCATTTTTAATCTATCTGGATTTATATTTTTAAAATCCAACAAAAGATTTATTTTAAATCATGATCGGCTGGTCCCTATAGTCTATCAGGTTATGCAAAGCAGCAATTTGTTTTGCTATAATCTTGGAAACAGTTTTTAATTTGGTCTAAATACATTACTGATGAGAAAAAGTGATGTTTCCATTTTTTATTTTTGGTCCCAGGGTGCATTTTGGCGATTTTAAAGATAATTAGCTGATTTGCATTTTTGTGAAATAAGGTCAGGGGTCATTTTCTATCTAGGAATCGTACAATATTGATACAAACTAGTATTCAATGGTATTTTGGGGCAAGGATTCCATTTCCGGTGCTCGTGTGTAAGTGCTGTATGGAAAACACTCTGAAATCCAAGATGGCTTCCCCTAATTTGCATATTTATGAATATTATTGATTTTCAGTGGCTACAGCCCCTAATAAGCAATAATTCCAGATTATTATTTGTCAGTTATGTTCTAAGTATGTATTTAAGATATCAAAGATGAGTTGCCATCGTGGCAACCTCTAGCAATGCATATTATTTGCATAATTATGTTTTTTACCTAATTTGCATATTCCCCCAAATCGAGTATATTGGGAACCCGGCAAGTAAAAAAGACAAGTAATACCACTTTTCCAAGGTTTTAGGGGGCAACGAATCCATTTATGATAACTATTTACCTGTATCACCTCGGCAACCCACATAAATCCAAGATGGCCGCCTTTGTCATTTTAAAGTAAATATTGCTATTTGCTACTTTAATGGCATTTAATTTATAAAAATATAATTTGTTTACTGAAAGCAAACAACTACATTGTGATTCAAGTATTCTAGTTGCTCATTCCAATAATTAAAAGTCAAAACATTATAATATCAATCTAATATAACCAAAATAATATAGTCGTGTATCATAACATGTGTAATTTAGGGAGCAGTCATCTTGGATTTGAGATGGATGCCATGGTGATACAGGTAAATAAGTATCAAAAATGGATCTGCTGCCCCCCAAAACCTTGGAAAAGTGGTATAACTTATCTTTTTTACTTGCCGGGTTCCCAATATACTCGATTTGGGGGAATATGCAAATTAGGTAAAATTCATAATTATGCAAATAATATGCATTGCTAGAGGTTGCTACGATGACAACTCTTCTTTGATATCCTAAATACATACTTAGAACATAACTGACAAATAATAATCCAGAATTATTGCTTATTAGGGGCTGTAGCCACTGAAAATCAATAGTATTCATAAATATGCAAATTAGGGGCAGCCATCTTGGATTTCAGAGCGTTTCCCAAACAGCACTTACAAACGAGCACCGGATATGGAATCCTTGCCCCAACATACCCTAGAATACTAGTTTTTATCAATATTGCACTATTCCTAGATAGAAAATGACCCCTGACCTTATTTCACAAATATGCAAATTAGCTAATTATCTTTAAAATCGCCAAAATGCACCCTGGGACCAAAAATAAAAAATGGAAACATCACTTTTTCTCATCAGTAATGTATTTAGACCAAATTAAAAACTGTTTCCAAGATTATAGCAAAAAAATTCACAACATTTATTTGTACTACATTAGGGGATATACTACTAACCACAGCCGAAGAAAGATTTAAAAGTAAATCTAATAGATTTAATTTTAAATCCTTGTAATTTAGAGTGTACTGATTAATTAAACTCAACACAAAAATAAGTCCCCCTTAATCAAATAACATAACTTTTTAAGGAAAAGGTTTTGAGCAAAATACCTCGGCAGGATTGTTCCTACATTTATTGACTAACTTATGTGTGAAAATGAAATTGGTCCGTCAGGTCATGGATGAGTGACCACAATCAAAGGCAACATTTTCACTTTTTGACTCTTGTGACTTTTGAAAAGTGACATTTTTCCTTTAATGTGTGCTCACTCATGCATGGCATGGCGGATCAAATCATTTTCACAGAGACTTTAGCCAATTATTTTATAAACATTCATGCCAAGTTATGTTGCTCAAACCCTATTTGTTAAAAAGTTACGCCATTTTGCTTAGGAGGGAAGTTACTTTTGTTTTGTGTTTACATACGTTTGATCATCAAATACTAATATTACACTTAGTAACAAGTCATGAATACTAGTTTAACACTAATTAACAAATCACGAATACTTCTAACACTAATTAACAAATCATGAGGACAATCAATATAAATCTGCCCATTGAATTACAATCATATTTTTTCGACATAAGGCACATTGTAAACACAATTGTTAAACATCTTGGAGGTGGTGTCGCAATCTAGCAAGCCACGTGTACAAGGGGTCCACGGCCATCCCCGAGCGCAAATCCAACGGAAGCTCATCCCATAAGCGCGGGAAAGTATGGATGGCTGAGCAATGTAACCGCTGAGTTCGCGCCCGGAAGCGGACGAACTTGACCATGTCCACGTGTCTGCCATTTACACCTTAACAGCATCTCGAACCACGTCACAATGAATAAACCCGAAAAATGCTTTAACAGCATAAGTAAATAAACAACACCTTCTTCTCATTTCTAATGGATACCAAAAATATTTAATCTATGCTCGTATGACGTTACTTGTTTACGTTGCCGAAGTGCAATATTTGGATTTCACATTACATGCTTTCAGAATCTTGTATTTTTTGGTTAATACATTGTCAGTACTTAATTTTGAATTTGATCGACGCATTATTCTTTGGGCAAGACTCCAAAATCATCAACAATTTTGAAAAATACTTGAAATTATGTCAAAATAGTTTTCAGCTATAAATACAATGTAATCGGAAATTATCTCTAGTACTGTATCACAGTCCAGTACAGTTGTTTAAACAATGCTATCCTTGGAACATTTACAGATGATGTAACTACTTTGTTCACTTGCTTAGAATAATTCTGATAAATAAGCCTCTTACAATATGTGTTTTGACTTCACTTCAGAATATGAAATGGGTTTGCATTTTTCTTCTTAACATGATATAATACAATAGTCTCTTACTTCAGAACACTAACAAGGCATTTTCAATTGGTTTGCGTTGTTATTAACATGAGATATTTTGATTTCCTTTATTGAAAATAATTCAAGCTGAACATACATTTAAGGCTGTGTAAACTATCAACAGCACTAGTATAAACCTATATAACTCTATGACGTATTATAGCTATATGTGACCCGTCCTACGTAGAAGAACCGAAAGTCGACAAAGTTGATTTTCTGGATTTGTATTTAGTTCGATTCAGCAATATCTAAGCTTTAATATGATATAAAGTTTGTCTCATAATGATTCTGCAACGCGGAGTTATTGACGCTTTTCTAAGGCAAATATTGAACGGTCTGGAAATAAGATGCCGAGAAAATAGCTCAAGAAACTTTACATCCATTTCGAAAGTGAAATTAGCGTTTTAAGCAGGCCATAAATGAACCGATTGCATGAATAGAATGTCGTAGCAACCTTTATTCGATTTTCTTGAAAACTTGCATATCAGTAAATATGTATGATATACACCTTCCCTCCAGAAACTGTTGAATATTATCCATGCATTGTAGATATATGAACAGATTTAATTACAATTTAAGTGGGTTTGGAACGATAAACTGTACACATCGAGCACATGATACAATAGCGAGCACTTTCAGGTAACAAAAGGGGCTCCGCTCTGGATCTGTTTATTGTTCGATTAATCGGTACTGACTGGCAGTTTGATTTTAGGAATGCAAACTTGCGTCTGGTGCGTAATGTAAAAACTATTACAAAGAACAGTATGTACGTGAAAAGTAAAACGGGGTATCGAAGCTAGACATTTTGGAGGGGGAGGCCCCAGGTACCAAAGGGGGA
Organism: Echinarachnius parma; assembly: GCA_037951105.1. Taxonomy (NCBI): domain Eukaryota; kingdom Metazoa; phylum Echinodermata; class Echinoidea; order Clypeasteroida; family Echinarachniidae; genus Echinarachnius; species Echinarachnius parma. The sequence continues at coordinate 19,111 of JBAMJV010006605.1, forward strand.
GGGGGGGGGGGGATCCGTTGGTACAGGGTTTGTTTTCGTTCTTTTGGCGGGGATGCCCGGGGATATCCCTTAGAAAATTTTAAAACAGGTGTCTAAGTAACGGAGGCGAGCCTCGGTCAACTTCAAAATGAGGGTATATAAAAGAGTGGGATTGTGCTTTAGCCAACTTAAAACAAGCTCTAAATAGCGTGTTTTTTTTTTTTTTTTTGGTGATGTGGGGGGGGGGGGGGGGGGGTATGCCTTATTATAAAATTATTATGAACTACTTAAATATTTAGTACGACAAATTAATTCTACATACGATTAATGAATGTTATGTTACAGGGCCCAATTCTTTAATCTATATAATACTCACACTCAACCAGTGGTGTACATAGTGTATGAGGTTGGAGGGGGGGGGGGGGGGGGGGGGGTTGGGTGTGCAGTTAATTGGATAGTACTTGGGTCGTATTGTCATAAACATACTTTGTCAAACTCAATAGGGCCACTATACAATGGAGGCCATTTGGATTACTAATCTCCGTGCACAGTCAATAGGGATTAAAGAATCTCGATGTGCGCTGGCCGCTCTTGACAGCTACAGAGATTCCAACTTAGCACAAAGGGGTTGTTAAGAGGCGGAGCTTAATATCGATCGCTTTTAGTGGCAAATAATTTTGGAACGCAAACTTTTCAAACCTGCAAAAAACATGCTTCAAAACTCTGCTTAATTTTTACCTTTCCACTGGATATTTTTACTGGATATTTTGCGTACCGGTAGAACAGATATCAGGGAAATGTATGAGGCAATAATATTTTTTTTTCACTTTTTCATGCAATTTCAAATCAATCGTGATTTCTGAGGTTCGACATCTTGCGACTTCTGGCTCCTCTGCGGATGGCGAGGCACATATGCACAAAATAGTCTTAAGAATCCCGATACTTCTATGAAACTAAAATAGTTTCCGATTGTGTTTTTATTCGCTACAACAATTTATTATTTAGAATGTAAAATTCAATTGTTCGTAATTACCTCATAAAAGTATCATATATATCATGACAATTATGTTTTATAAAGGTATACTCTTATCTGTTAAGCACTTGAGCGAAGTAGCGTGCGTTCTATAGTAAACAAGTTGTTTAGTATTAATTTATTAATATAAAATAGGCGTCCTTATTTGTATCACCTTCAGCAAACACGACGATAGAAGCAATTGAACTTTGATTACATGTGTATGCGTTGTCTGAAAGACGATAAAGCGAAATCATTATGATTACCTACAGCTCCTTACAAAGAATAGCAAAAATCAAACTGAAAGAGAAATTGAAAAGAAGCACGTACTGCACTACCATAATTTATGTTGGTTTGTGAATACAATCAATACGGTATAGTGAATTAAAAACTACAAGTATTTCAATAGGATGATGGTGCATTATTTCTTAAGTTTCATTAATAATAATGATAATAATAAGTTTTACTCATTACACATGTGTTTGTATGATTACTTATATACAGATCCCCAAAGTGAAAATTTAACCATTTTAAAGTTTTAAAAATGTGCATGAGAAATTTTGTTAAAATAATGATTAAATCGAAAGATCATCATCAACTATTTAAAAACCTCTTTTGTACATTTTTGAAAAGTGTATGCATTTTATATTTTTTCAACGACTGGTTCAAAATTATCGAATTATTGTGGGATCCCACAAAAATTACAAAGTGTTATATTTATTGATATTTTTTAGCTGTTTCTGAACCGATCGATTTTGATAAGGTTGATTCTGTCATTAAAATTGAATGTTCTTTCAAATTTGACACTTTTTCATTATCTAACAAACAAATTTCTTGAAGCGCCCTCTATACCAAAACTCATCTATCCCTTTATTCAAGACGAATCAATATTTACGAGGGGCGACTGAACAGTTTTGAGCATCCGAGAGAATGTGGTAAGAGGCAAAAGTACTTTATTGCCCTATTTTCTACATAGTCCCCTTGTGAGTCCACACACTTCCTCCAGCGGTGACGGAGTGCCTCGATGCCGCTGCAATACAAGTACTTTGGTTGGTCCTCCAGGTAGGAGTCGACGGCATCAATGACCTCCTCATCGGCGGTGTAGCGTTGTCCAGCCATATCTTTTTTGAGATTCGGGAAGAGGTGGAAGTCCGACAGGGCTAGGTCAGGTGAATATGGTGGGTGCGGAACAAGTTGGAAGCCACAGTCCCGAATGGTTGACATCGCCACCACCGATGAATGCGCTGGAGCATTGTCCTGGTGAAACAAGACACCTTTGTGATAATTCCCGGCCTCTTTTTCTTCATGTTCTCACGTAAGCGCTTCAGTATGTCAGAATAGTAGTGCCCATCGATAGTACAACCCTTCTGGAGGTAGTCCACTAGTAGCACTCCTTGCGCATCCCAGAAAACAGAGGCCATGACTTTGCCAGCAGAAGGTGTGACCTTGGCATCCTTTGGGGTTGGTGACATGGGATGCTTCCATTGTTTTGACTACACCTTGGTCTCAGGCTGATAGTGATGAACCCAAGTCTCATCCATAGTCACAACTCGTTGCAAGAAATTGGATGGGTTAGCCTCAAAGAGTGCCAAGTTCTCTCTTGACATTCTGCATCTAGTGTGCTTTTGTTCAGGAGTCAAATGACGTGGTACCCATCTTGCAGACACCTTTGACATTCCAAGTTTATATCTGATTATATGATCTGCTCGCTCTTGTGAGATGCCCAACCTCTTGGCAATCTGATAAGTTGAGATGCGGCGATCCTCCATGACCATGTCAAGGACGAGATAATTGTTCTCTGGAGATGTTGCTGTCAACGGCCTCCCTGACCTTTGTTCATCTTCAACATTGTCTTTGCCACGTTTGAAGCTCATTTACCCATCGTTTCACTTTGGCATATGAAGGGACATGTCCACCTAATGTGTCCATCATATCCTTATAGACATGCCTTTCAGCTGCAGATACTTGATCATGTTGATGACAGCCCGATACTCAGGTTTGTCCATTGTTCATGAAACATCTGATACAGAAAGTTCAGGAACCTGTACAATAAGGATAAAGATTGCTATGACCAAGAAAATTTGGTGGGTAGGATTGAGATATGTGAAAGACTTAATGGACCAAATTTGGTCTTCATACCTTAATCCTTTCTATATAAGGCTCAGAACTTTGCAGTCGCCCCTTGTAAGTACAAGAATACAGGCGTACATTTCGGTAGAAATCCGAGTATTAATTTTGCACTTATGGAACCCATGAGTTGTTTGTTTTGTTTTATCAACGGGGCATGCTACAGAGCCAACCAATCGAACACGCCTAGTTACAACTAGTGTCTAGTACCTAATATTAACACTGGTGTTTCGATTATGTATTAAACATCAATAGTCTAAACTTAGTCCAATTAACGCCTCTAGTTACAGCCAACATAATTGGTGTATAGTAATAGCACAGGTGTTTCCATCCTTCGTGTCTGTCTAGGCCTTATGTGAGATTAGGCCTGCCTCTGCAAAAAAGAAATGAGAAGACATAGATAATTTAATTATAAAAAGGAGCAATATAATAATGGATGTATATCTAGTAGTACATTTTAATAAATGATAATGATCTATGTGATTGTATGATGTGGCCTCAATCTCAACTGCTGACAAGCCTGAACAGGGATAACAAAACTATTTGATTAACCCTGCACAAAGAAAACAAGTACACTCAGCAAAAAAAGAAAGTGAACACCTTTTCAAGTTCATATTTTTCATGTAAGATTTGTATAGAAAACAAATAAATTATATATCAAATTAAAGGATATTTAATTGTTTTTCAACCTGGTAGGTGAATACAAAGTGAAACTTTACGCATGAGTGAACATATTCAATTGTCTGTTCCAAGGTGCAAAAGTAAAAATTGCAAAATTGCGCAAAAGATTTAAAAAGTCATGTTGTACAGAAAAGTTAAGCAAAACACGATAGAGATTTGCATGGTTCATTGCACTTGAAGCCAGAGGTCAAGGTGCTCGCCATGTGTCAACACAAACCATAATAAATCGACTCCATGCTCAAGGAATCAAATCAAGAAAAGCAGCAAAAACCCGCTTTCACACTTGCACACAGAAAAGCAAGACAAGTGGGCAAGGAACCATGTGAGATGGACAAGGGTTCAATGGCGCCGAGTACTCTTGACAGATGAGTCCCATTTCTGTCTGCAAAACAGCGACGGCAGAATTCATGTTTGGAGGAGGAGGAGGAATAAGCACTTCAAGGATGCTTGTGTCAAGGAAGTGCAGCAAGGACACAGAGGGAGTATCATGGCATGAGACAGCACGGATGAGGACCGTACAGAGATGGTCATCCTCAACGGCAACTTGAATGCAAAACTGTACATCAGTGACATCCTCCAACCCGTTGTAGTGCCATACGTGGAGAGGAATCCGAAAACCATCTTCAATGACTATAACGCACGTCCTCATCCCGCTCGAGTTGTCCATCAGTTTTTGGAAGAGCACAACATCGAGCGAATGGATCCATGCTGAGCCTGCTTGCCCCATACGAACCCTATCTAAGCCATATGGGACCAACTAGGAAAGGCCGTAAATGGGCGCATCCGACCTGGTGACACCCTTGAAGACCTGGGTCGGTATACCTGACCGCGAGGAGTGGAGAAACCTATCACAGGAGAGAGTACACGGAGTGATATCCAACATTCGCCGTTTAACAGTCATGGTGGCCCAACAAGATATTGACTTTAAAGAAAGAAAGAAAGAAACACTGCAAAGAAAAAAAGAACCTGACTCTAAACAAACAACGATTACTCTTTTTAATAATTTTCTTTTCAAGTGCAATGAACCATGCAAACCTTTATCATGTTTTGTTGAACTTTTCTGTGCAATATGAATGTTTATATTTTTTGTGCAATTTTGCAGTTTTTACTTTTGTACCTTGGAACAGACAAATGAATTTGTTCACTCATGCGTAAAGTTTCAATTTGTATTCACCTACCAAGTCGAAAGCCAATTAAATATCCTTTAATTTGATATATAATTTATTTATTTTTCATAAAATCTTATATGAAAAATATGAACTTGAAAAAGTGTTCACTTTCTTTTTTTGCTGAGTGTATATTACCATAAAGCTGAGAATTCAGAAATACCCTAGCCAGCAATTGAAATATTACGTCTTTACTAGCCACAGTGGTAACATGTTCTGGGGGTGTTTCACAAAGATTCAAAGTTGAACTTAACGCTAAGTATTTGAAACTTCCAAAACAATTTTATATCTTTATTATCAATTATTTAAAGGCTCCTTGATTTAAGGGATAGTTGAGTTTTGGAAGAGAGGGCGCTAGACTACTTATTTTTTTGTGAGGTAATGAAAAACTGAGTGTAAAATTTGAAAAAGCATAATATTTAAATAATAAAATCATCTTTGTTTGATCAAAATCGGTTCAATTGTTATGCCTTTCCAAAAGAACTGTTTCATCCAGCGCCGTCTTTATAGACATACGTGTCTACGTAGTAAAACATCGACTTTGATATTAAATGGGACTTGTCCCGGGGGGGGGGGGGGGGGGGGGACTTAACTATATTGCTGTACACACGCGCGACCACAGGTTTTTTCAAACCCACCCTAAACAAGTTTTATCCATTGGTCAAATTTAAACCCTATTCAAGTAATTTCGCATGCTTTTTGATAATTTTGCCCCCTAAACAAGTATAACCCCTAAAACATACCCCTAAACAAGGTCTACGTCAATTGCTCTCAATTAAACCTCTAAAAAATAATGGAAATGTTTAACCACGTTAAACATTTAACCCTAAACAATACCTGGGAATGGGACCTGGGAATGGTGGAGGGGGGCGGGGGGATATGATCGCGCGATCAAGGGACGTTCCCGAGATCTGGAATCATTCGAAGTCGCACAAAATCCCCGGCAAACTCCAGACAAGTCCGGGAAACAAGTTTGGAGAAAAAGATACCCTAAACGCGTATTTGTTGAACTCCACAAACATACCCTTTTTTTCTTCTGATTTTGGCCTTTTTGACACCCTAAACGCGTCACGCGCGTGACGCGCCATGATCGGCAAAAAGTACCCTTTTTACGCGTTTTTTGGGTCGCGCGTGTGTACAGCAATATAGTTGAGTAGCCCCCCCCCCCCCCCCCCCCCCCGGGGGGACTTGTAACTGTAACTTGTAACTGTGTAGACATGTGCAAAAACGAAAATATTGCTAATAAAATGTGTATTTCTGTAATCTGATATCTCCACTGAGTAATGTGCGTAAAAAAACAAATGATAGTTGTCTGCTCATAAACACTGGCGTTGTACACATTTTAAATTATCAAGTCGAGAATATCAACCTAAACACTTCAATCATCAATAGGTTTTGAACGAAAAACAGATTCGGAAAACCGAACGATATTACACGTTTGAATTGGTAATACGAAAACGAGGTACGTGAGAACTGCTAGAGTTTTAAGTAAGTTTTGTGGATTTTGATAGCGTTAAAGTGAACTTCCACACGAGTTCAAGCTTCTAATGATTGAAAGACAGATATTATAGGTCAATAAACACAATTTTGTATGAACAAAGTATGACTGTGGGTTCTTATAATTGGCTTTGAAATTCTAATGACACAAATTCGCGAGCGAGCTTGTTCTATCCCACAATGCACCAATTTGTGACGCGCGACCCTCACTATGCGCCTATCTATGTTTTTACACTGCAGCGAATGTGGTCTTTTGATCGGACCAATACAATGCTCGATCATGAATAGTTTAGTCCACGATGCGCCACTCAACCGTGCCTTTGAGCATTACTACATTGTTGAACCGTTTGAAAATACTTGCCTGCCCGAACTTGTAACACGCTTGGCTTTCATTGGAATTTGAATACACACAAAGTCCTGTAAACGTGGTAATTGAATTTGCTGGCTCTGCATGGCCGGCTATTATGAATGACACATGCAGTGATCACAAGGCATTGGCACCGGATTCAAGCCTACTCAAGAAATTGAGCAAAGTGAGGGTGCTACGTAAGGGTCTCATGATTGTGTGCAGTAAATTTAATTATTTCCTCAGAGTTAATGACATTAGAAAAATCTCTTAGAAATCAACCAAAGAGAGTCAAATCCTGAAAATATTCAAGCACATCCCTAGATTTATTTCCAATATACTGTATTTTGTTTAAACTCGTCCGGAATTCTCCTTTAATAGATCAATTTAAAGAGGTTGTATACGTTTAATACAACTGCCTGACATTTATCATTATTGTGAATTTTAACCATTTAATTGTGTTTTCATTTATTTTCTTTATTCATATTTCAATGAAATCCAACCCATTTCTATGATCACTGAATTCAACCATCTCCCGTATCTCTATTCCTCCCGTGATGAATTAAATTGTGCATATAATTATGCGTCTTTAGAGAAATGACTTTGTAAAGACGAACAATGGAATTGACGAACACAACTCTTTGGTAATGGAACGTTCACATGGTATCGTCACGTAATATCGATTTAGTTCGCTATCCCAGAGCCATTCATCTGTAGCCTAGTCGAGTGAAGCCTCCGTCATTGTCAGTGGTCTAGATGCATTCTAGTACATGTATCATTTCCGACATAGGTGCAATTTGTATATTAATTATCACCATTCTGTATATTTGATTTGTCATGGCAACGATTAAATATGAAAACCCCAAATATGTATCAAGATGTGAGAAAGAACGATTTTGAATCGTTCCCAATCACAAATGTAAACGAAACGATAATGTACGTTTTGTGATATGTGAATTCGAATATGAAATTAGTTATTTTTCCAATATTTTGACAAGGGGTCATCACATGAAGACTTTGGCCCGTATTCACAAAGGAGGTTTGTACAAACCATGGTTCAAACCGAGGTTTACATCTATGGAATGCCAATTGTAAGCTAATGGAGAGAGAATGTAAATTCCTTACTTGTTAACAATGTTGATGGTACACACTCTCTCCATCAGTTTACAATTGGCATTCCATAGATGTAAACCTCGGTTTGAACCATGGTTTGTACAAACCTCCTTTGTGAATACGGGCCATTATGGTTGGAATTCACAAAGGCAGTTTACATTCAAACCGCGGCTTAGAATGCCCGCATGTTTATGTAGCGCTTAACGTTATTTGTTAATTTGATGAATTGGAAATATAAATTAGCCGTTTAACTATTAAACAAGTAAAATGTTGATTTACAGTAATCAGATTGGAAAACATTTCGAGCGATATTCATTTGTTCATTTACTTTTCATGGAAAACAATTATTCTCACACATACAATACTAGGGTTACACCACGTCCATAAAACAGTAGCCTACACCATTGTTTGTAAATTGACGTACTATGGCGCATTAAAACCACGAACTTTTGTGTGAATTCCAGATTAAAATCTATATCACATAAGAAAATTTATCAAGGTACAATTCATATAATTGTTAAACAAGTATTCTGCAGACTGTTTAAACATTTTCAAATGATAAATTATGTCTGGAATTTACAAATGATGTTTGATCAAACTGTGGTATATCTGCGTCATACGACGTCAGTTTCAACCAAGGTTTAGACATGTCTTTTTAACCGTTCCCTAATTTTGCAATGATTACTGTTATCTCGTGGAAATATGAATGATCAAAGATATTATGAATTATAATTTCGGAGGTTAATATTTGTATTCTGATCAAAAGTTTAACAATTTAATTTGTGTAATTTATTATATATATTTAATTTCCAACAGATAATGCAATTTGTAATACTTTTGATTGCCGAATTATATTGTGCGCATTTAAAACCATGGTTTATTGAAAGCACCGTTGTTAATAAATTATGAGGCTTTAGGTTGGGAATGTATGGTTATATATGTCTGACTCATTATTCTAAACATTATAAGTTTTTTGTATGAACAGACAACTATTTCCCTCCATTATCAGAACATGTTTCGTTTTTTTTTCTCTTTTAAATTTAGTATAATGTGGCGTATATATACATGATCTTCTATGATCGCTAGCCTAGACAAATTAAAGATTATCCATTCTATCCATAGCTTGAATTATTGTCTGATTTAGTATATTACATGGACATGACATGATGATTATATGGCTTTTCTTAAAGCGACCCATTACATTTATCAAATTAAACTGAAATCACTTGGAGCTTTTATATATATCTTACTTGATATTGCTGTTCGGCTTATGGAAGCAGGCGAATGAAATTGATTTTGATCAAGTTTTTCAATGTCTCCCTATTTTTGAAGATATTTATTATTGAATAAAAAGTATTTCGTACGCTATTCGATTGTAATGAAAATCAATGGGCAATAGGTGATCGATACAATCTGACATGCATTCTCTCTGTTTTCACTCAAACTATCACACATCATTCAGAAGAATCGTACATACATATAATTGAAGCCTCATATGTCAGTTTTGGAAACATTTCATGAAGTTTATAGATCACTTTAACACTCAAGAAAACTTTTGTATTACTCTTTGTTTTATTTGATTCAACAGATTTGCGACATAGTTACTTTATAAGAGCATCATTATCCAACATATATAAATACACATTCATTAAAGGAAATGGTATACAAACATCAAATGAAAGCTGTCCCAAAGGCATTTAGCTTGTCACTGTTTAAGTATCTCTTATACATGAGACCACCCGCCACAAAACCCATTACATCTTGTAGTGTTTAGTTTGCTTATTTACAGCTTTAAAGGGATCTGGTAATTGTGTTGACATGTACAAAAAGTGATGAGTGGTTGATGCAATGTATATTCTTGTTATCTGATATGTCCACTGGGTGTTGTGTGCACATTTCAAGTTAAATTGACGTTATATGGCCGAGTAATGAGCAAAAATGCAAAGTGATATTGACTCACTTTATACACGATTTCGACGATCCAGTGGATAATTTAACATCTGAACACTTCAATCGTAAATATTTTGTTAACGAAAGGGAAATTTGAAGAAAAAAAACGAAACCTGTCCCATGCTTATATTGTTGATACGAATACAACAAGGTACGAGGGAACCGCTAGAATTCCAATTGGACTGTTGGATTTTGATGATTTTGACAACGTTATTAAGTCCCTTTAACACACAGTATCCAAACATCTGAAATTGAATTGTCAAGTTAACTCAAGTAACCATCATCTGCGAATACGACAGATAACATGATTCTCCTGAAAAACAGTTCATAATAAAGAGACTACCACAAATATGAAAATGGTATGAAATTAAAGATACATATAATATTGATTGGCTCATAGAAAACATGTGGACTAAAGTTGCCATTTTCATTCACCCCTTTCTGTTCTTTATCAAAATGTACAGAAAAAAAAGGAAAAGAATGACTTGGTCAATTGGTATCATTCCAAGTCAAGTATTCCACACAATGGTAGTTCTGCAAGTTTTGTTATACACTTGGCCTAATAACATCATATGGCCTGGTCACACAGGACACGACTAGACCCACGAATGCAGTACGCATTAGTACGAATCGGTAAAAAGGTAGAAATCGTACACGATTTGCCGACGATTTCTACCTTTTTACCGATTCGTACTCATGCGTACTGCATTCGCGGGTCTAGTCGTGTCCTGTGTGACCAGGCCTTTACACCTTCCATTCAAGACAGTTCGCGATTACCGTGATTTAACTTTGCATTCATTTTATCAGAGATAGCAACTACAAATTCCCTATTCATTTATATTTTAGTATGCTGCAGCTTAAACGTTCCATCTGCATGTAAAGTAGGAAAATATGTGCACCTATACTGCCTTCGTTTGATATTTGATTCCCATAAAATGAATCACATATTGTGTTGTTTATACTGTGTTTTACATAATAACTTATTATGTAATACTCGGTACTTGACAACTTTACGAATTTAAAAACCACCTGTGCTCTAAGTCCACCAGGGATGTAACACATCTCTGTATAAACATCAATGGATATTAACAAGAATGTTATGGATGAATACATTGCAAGGTAAACAAAAAACAAACATGTATATACTTTATATTAAGCATATCTAAAAAGGCAATATTGGTTTTATTTTTAATGTCGAGTTTAGTTGAGTAGATATTATTTGATTTCACCATGGTCACTTGCTTCTTCGACCAATGGCTGTTCTTCATCAGGTCCGTGCAAGCAATTACAAAACACATTTTAATATACAACACTATAAACAAGCAATACAACATACATAAATGCAAAATTCAGAGTACAACAAACGGGAATAAAGAAAACAATATTCAGTCATTACAAAAGTAAAAACAAATCTGTTTACATTTCAATATAGCTATATACATTTTTGTTAGACATTGAGTTATATACATTTATTGGTAGATTATTCCACTTTCTTGCACCGCGGTAAAGTAAAGCAACGTTTCTTTGAATTTGTCTATGTTCTTACTCTATATGCCTATTGCAATTGCTTATGCATTACTATTTAATGTACAGGAAATTTTACTCTAATTTTACTCTAAAATCAAATCCCAGAATACTGCAATGTGCAATGTCGCAGTACATATTGAATACATTTGTTAAAAGAATACTTTCTGCATTTTACAAATGCAGAAATTAGTAATCGAAAAATATGAAGTCTATGTGTGTCAAGATGGATTCCAAGCATACATCTTACACAGATATTTAAACTACTTGTCATACACGGCAAGAACGAGGGTGTTAAATTAACACCACGAGGGTGTTAACTGGATTACCACCACTGGTATCTATGTTGGTCCACACCAGCTTAGTGAATACCAATATAGACACCGGTGGTGTTAATTTAACACTTTTGTTTTTGCAGTGTAACTCCATTATCTACAATGTATAGAACGGAAATTCATCTTGGTAAGAAATCGGTTTTTATGCAATTCATTCCACTGTTATCCATTGTTTGCATTAAGGAACACATCAATATATTTGTTCCTATGACTATTTTGACTTGAGTCGTGGCGCTTAGACGGTAGATCAAATTCTTGGTACGGGGATGGATGCAGTAAATTAGTGGGCTGTGAGTATGGTATGTATAATAGCATACACGTATCGAATACCGGATGCCTTTGTCTTGATAACAGTCGCGAGGAAAAACTTCAATTCAAGACGTAAGTCTATAGAATTATACATTACATGCAGAATATGTCAATAACGTATTACAATACTCAGTACGTGATTATACTCATACATAAAGATAGCCTGAAAGTGATCTGATGATTTGAATACGCATTTTAATTTCATAAGTACATTTAGTCAGTGCCACATTATGATTCAAGTCGATTTTTCGCGAAAGACAATGTGTGTATGTGTTAAAGAATTGTCAGCATACAAATACATCAACGGCACAATATGTATATATTTTGAAAGAGCGAATATAATGCAAATGCACAACTTTGGCAAAATAATTGACATACTGAGAAACTACAAATATGCAATGAAAATAATACTATCTTTTGGATGTAAAACACGATATACCGTACCTGGGGAAATAGTTCATGGTACCCATAGTAATATGCATATGTTAAAGTGATCAATTAACTTAATATTTTTTCTAAAATTGGTATTTGAGACTTCAATCATAATACCAATGGCATATGGAGATCGTTGAGAGTGATATATGAGATTTTCATAGAAAAAGAAGTATGATTACTTAGTGAAAAAAAGAGTAAATCCATGTATCATTTTATCCCGCGCCTTGAAGGATCCTAATTCGGATACTATGGATGATTTGGTACCCGAATTCGGAACCTCTTGGCTACGGTCGAAAACGTCTACAGACGCTTTCAAATTCAATCTTTAAAATCTCCATAATTAGGGAGATATTTGAAAAATCGAAACCCGGCCATTTCGTTCTTTTGTTCCCATAAGACAAATAACAAGGTGCAAGAGAAGTCTGAAAGATCCAAGTGATTTTTGTTGAATTTTAAAAAAGTTAATGGATCACTTTAAATGGTAATATACAGTAATATTTATTGTACTCTATTGTACATGAGGGAACGAAAACCGTTAGCCTTCACTATCTAGCTTGCTCCGTGTAACGTATTCGAACGTCAGTTTTTACAAACTTTATGTTCTTTAAGTTTTGATACCGACTTTTTTGTTTAAGACGTATATAATACTTTTCGCATTGGTGATGTAAAAGATTTGAGCGATTCTGTTTGAATTTTTTTAATTTTTTTTTTATTATAACTGACAAAATTGTGTCTAAAGTCATTTGATACACGCATTTTAGTACTAAAGCATTTTACTTGTCCAATACACAAAATGCTGTCTGTGGATGTTGATTTCTCCTAACCATACTAACGTATCCTACTTCTGCTGCTCTATCACTCAACATGGGTCAACATGGTGGTATATGACTGATACGGCTTATCCATTTCAAATCATGTGCACTGTCATGACTTTACACACAGTGATAATGTACAGATGTATGAATAGAAATGAATATAAGTCTAAAATGTTTCCAGCGATTAACACGATGATGCCCTCAAATGTTCGTATTGTAATCGGATTATAATTACAAAACGTGATCAATTTGCATCAAATAAGGAATATTGTGCAAATTAGTCCCTTTCACATCATTCAATGTATAATACGTATTTCAGGCAAGATACCTCTATCATTTCAATGGTTAAATTAATTGTGAGTAAACATTTACAAAAAATACAATATGTTCTCAAATGGGTAACACTTTTTGGGGATGATCAGGCGCAAAACGTTCGACTTTCGACCGGAAACTTAAACAAAATATTATAATGTTATAGATTTGCCGGTTTAGCAAATTCGCACTTTAAACCGCACATGATATATAAAGGGCGTGCTGTCCCTAAAAAGAGTAAAATCGGTTGCATGTCAACATTCATATTACGGGACTTTCTCAAAGTAACGGGCCACCATTTGCGCTGATGCCAAACTCTGTATAATAGCTTGACTTGCTCTTTTTCTCAATTTGTAGTTCTTCGTATTCCTATCTGCAATATCCAGACACACCGACAAAATGGTCTAGAAACGCTATGCTCATTTTGTGTAGTTTCAAAATCTCAGCTTTTCTGCTCTGTAGTGTTCTTATTGCCGAGGAAATTAATTCACTGAAAGGGCGACTATTCAACCCATATGCTCGGATGCCAGATTGTGTAAGTTAAATCAGTGTGCCTACTACTAGGACAAGTTTAGTTCAACGTGAAAACCAGGTGCTGGGATGCTTGACTTTGTAGCCTGTCTTGTTCTTCTTTTCTCGTATGTATTCCTCCCTGAACTGAGCATTCCTCTCTGCAGTATCCAGACACACCGACAAGAAGTCTAGAAACTCTATGCTCCTCTCACGATCCTCATCATGCTTGTCAGAGACGTAGTTTTCGAACGCCCAGATGTTTTGTTCCGGAATGTCTGTAAGATCGACGATGGTTTGTTTCCATTTACTCATCGTATTTCCACAACATTGTGTTACATTCCCACCCTCAGACTGGACAACTCCGTGTCCGTCATAATCTTTCTTTTGATCTGGACCATTATCATTCCCATCCGGACTTGCTTGTAGTTCTGTTTCACACTCCTTTTGAGTATTCACATTTGACAGTTCCTCCTCTGCATCATAACAACTTCCGGTTTCATTCCCTGTCTCATCCGCCCTTATATCTTCATAGTTATGTTCCTCTAACACCCTCTCACTTACATTCACAATCTCTTTCTCTTCAATATCATTGTGTTTCTCCACATCTTTCTTTCTCGTAATATAACCTCGAGCTCTTTCTGAAATTTGTTTCAATGGTGATGGTCCCCTTTTCGACTTTTCTTTTTCAACGCTTTTCTCACCAGGTTCATTGGAAGTTGCATTTTCCAAGGCAATTTCCACCTTGGCGCCTTGATCATCAGCAGCGATTGTATTTCCCTCGTCCCCTCTTTTTTCCACATTCAACCTATCTTTCTCATCAGGATCAATACGTTCCTCCACATCTTCCTTTCTCGAGCCACGAGTTTTGCCTTTCATGCGTTTCAATAATGCTTTTCCCCGGTTTGGCTTATCTTTTTCAACGCTATCCTCACCATCTTCATTGGCCGTAGCAGGTTCTATGCCCACTTCTTCCTTTGTGCCTTGCTCATGAACATTCTCATCAAGAGTATCATACACGTTACCTTGATTGGCATGGTAAACATCATCTCTGCTCGGCTCATGGCAAAGTCTATGATAGGTTGCATTGTTTACATCCTCGCTTGTGTCATTGATGCCATGATCACGAACAGCGGTTGTATTAGATACCTTACCCTCTTCCCCGCTCTTATTCACATTCAACCTCTCTTGTTCCTCTAAATCAATGCATACCTCAACATCTTTCTTTCTCGAGCCATGAGTTTTGCCTTTGATATGTTTCAAGAATGCTTTTCCCCGGTTTTTCTTTTCTGTGACAACCCTACTCTCCTCACCTTCATTCACCGTATCATTCTCAATGGCCGTTTCTGCCGTTGCGTTCTGCTCTTCAACATTACCATCAATAGTATCATACACGTTACCGTGGTTGGCATGGTTAGAATCGTTGCTTCTGATCGGCTCGTGGTGAAGTCTTTGATAAGTTGCTTCATTAAGATCCCCGCTTATTCCCTGTTGCTGGTCCTTTTCCTCCTCCCTCTCCTTCTCCAACTCGTCTTTGTGTGTGATGACGATGAGAACATGTCGACCTATTGATACAATTATAATACATTACTGGTGTTTAATGATCATTTGTGCAAGAATATCTCCAAAAAAACCAAAAGAAACCTTGTATGAATTTGACTTATACAATTGTAACCCCTAACTTCAAGGAGGAATCCACCATGTAGTAAAGGTTCTGTTACCATAATTATGATTGATTTTCTTTAGTAACTATCTATTCGTAATTTACGGCACTACCCTCTCTTCTAAAATATTTTTTAACTACCATTTTGTGTCTCACTATTTCTATTTTTCATGTAAATGCTTCTATTTTCTTTTCTTCTTTTTCTTCTTCTTCTTTTTTCATCATCTTCTTCTTCTTCTTCTTCTTCTTCTTCTTCTTCTTCTTCTTCTTCTTCTTCTTCTTCTTCTTCTTCTTCTTCTTCTTCTTCTTCTTCTTCTTCTTCTTCTTCTTCTTCTTCTTCTTCTTCTTCTTCTTCTTCTTCTTCTTCTTCCCCTCCCTTTTCTTCTTCTCCTCTCCCTTTTCTCCTACCATACATACATTACAAGTTATGTTTAATGATTCATAAGTTCAAGATAACAATTATTATTTTATTTACTGCATACAAATATTATATAGATTGATGTTACCCAAAAAAGGAAGGTATCTCACCCAACTTCCTGTGAACTGCATCGGATAGCAACTTAACGAATTTTACGCCAATAGCAAGACTGGCAAGGTCACTGTGGAAAGTCAGAAAGAAATGAATCATTCGATTACGATTTATACATATATTGAAAAAGAAGTTTTAAGAAATTATCTACACGGAATTTAATCTCTAGACGGAATTTGAAATTACATATATTAATAGTGTTCGTATTTGCACGATTTGAGAAGAATGGCTTATACATGTAAGGAAGTCACTGATTGACTGAGAGTGTGGCTACAGATCATACATTAGCTGCATACAACCAATAGGAAATGCCAATCAAATTATACTCAATCCAAGTCAAGGTACGTAATGTTACGAACTTTTCATACTTAAGTAGGTGTGCAAGACTTCGTTCATTCATCAATTATAAATACAAGTCAAGCACATTCGTCCATCCCTTAAAATGTATTATATTAAATAATATTTCTACCATAAATATGATATTCGATTGGCTGTCTATTGACATGGCAGCTATATTCAAATATCACTGCCCTTGAAAACATCTCATCACTAAACCAATCTGCTGGACGACGACTTCTGCCAACATCAATATCCTGGCAACACTAAACAACACTACACATACATTATCCAGTAACTGACCTTGATTTGAAGACAAGGACTGGGCAATGGATTTCTGTTCCACCTGAAACCTTCTTTGTTGTGTCTCTGCCTTGTTTCCCACCTTTGACATTTATGAGACATAAATGATATGAGCTAATTAAGGAAGTCACGGTAGATCGTATAGCTGCAATAATACATACTATTTCAAATAGACAGAAAACGACCAGAAGTATACACATTCCATCTTTGCAAATATCAATAAGATTTATAAAAAGTATTACTTATAATACTTACAATAATAGGATGATATTAGAGTGTTAACTAAAACAATAATAATTCGTACTCAATATTCATTATTGGTAGAATACTACTCATTGAGTAAACAAAACATATTTACTGTTAAATTGATGTTTGTGATGCTGTATTATAAATCCTGTCATCAAATACTAATTTTGTGGTTTGTCAAACAATTAGGGGGTACCCCCTGTCTGCCCACTCTTCGATACTTCAACGCATTTTCACACGTCAGCAAAAAACAAAGTGACCCTTACTTTACCACATTGTCATGGGCTCATGATTTTGTATCAAATTAAAGTCAAAGTTCTACAACTTTCAGTAGTATGCAGATCGCAATTTTGATTTTTGCCAACAAGTCTGCGAGAGCCGGTCACGAGTGTATATTTTTACAACAAAATAAAGTCTCTACTACTTACGAATCTCATCCAAAATACGCTTGACACGTGCTTCATCCAACTCTTTAATCCCCCTCGTTTCGAGTATGTGCAGATGCCTAGTTAGTGGCACAGTCTCTAGATACAATGCCTTGCTTCCTCCTTCATGCACTTCTTGCACGTTAGGTTTGTACTCTCCTGTAAGAAGAATAAATTTTGCGCATATGCCGTTACAAAATTTCTATAGAATATTTGAATTCATCTGTTTAGTCATATAAATGTATAATAGAGCGTTATAATTTTTTCTCCGGTTAGAATATTAACATATCGACATAATAGTACGTATAGTAGACTTGATAAAGAACGTTTCATATACAGTCATATGTACAAAGCCTTTACCAAATTATGATGTCAACATTATTTTACCATGACTTCACCTTTTCCCGTTTTATTATCATAGTGTAAGGGGTCGTCGTAGTTAATAAAACGTGTCCCTTTCCCCCTGTCCAGTGTATCATACTCTTGTACACCAATACCCCCATGACTCACCTCACCACGTCTGTTAAACTCCTCTTCACAATCCCTTTTCGTTCTACCTGACACCTCCTTATCCTGCAACTTCTTCCCTATGACCAGATGTCCAAACCATCTTTCTTGTCCTTTTTGTCACTAAACTGACCTACATGTCATGCTCCCTTTACACGTTTATTTTATTTCATCACATCAAACCTATATAAAGCACCTAAACATATGACAATTCTAGTTCCGCCTCATGTAAATATTCACACCTACGAGATAAGCCATGCTCGTTTAGTATTTAATTTACCGTAACATCCCCAATAACCATATACCACGTTAAAACGGTGTCGTTTGCAATTTATGTTAAGCTCAAATTTTGACGCGAAGTGCCCTCTTCAGGATCAATGCACACATGAATTAAAGCGCGAATTGCGCAATTATCAATATGAACATGTGAATAATGCGAAGCTCAAAATGGTTCCACCGAGGCTCTAGCCCGCTTTGTGTCAGTTCGTCTATGACAATATAAGCGTCTTTAGAAATGTATGTACAGTGAGATCGATATGTCCTATAATACAAATAATTAGATAATTACCAGATACATACCATAATCAATTAAGTACTAAACAAACACTCTCTCCACTCATACCCGGCGAACATTTACCAAGAGATCATTTCTATACAAATAATACACGTTCTAGAGTGCATTGTGCAAATGCATCGCACGCGAGGGCTATGTTAGCTGTGCGGCGCACGAGGCGTGAGCCGAGTGCGTAAGGCACAGCTAACATAGCCCGAGAGTGTGATGAATTTACATGATGCACGATAATAAGTAGTATTATTTGTTTTATAAAACGAACTCAACCACGGAATTGTTTATTTTGCTGGATTATTAAAAACAGACAATTGGTAACCCAGAGTTTACAAAATTCATCAACACTTTATTCTGCACTCGCTTCACTGAATTTGACTGTGTATGCAGCGCAGCTCAGCAGATCAACTGCCGATAATTTCCCGTAAAACTGAGAATTATCAAAGAATTGTATGCATTTCCATTACAAAACTTACCAACATCAAACCACATATCCATATAATTTACGAAACTGCTAAGATTTATTTACTACAGAACAGAGAATTTACAAAACCAAGCATTTTCCATCTTTTTTTGTTCACTTTCGCAAGTTTGTCTTCGAGAGGTTTGTCTGTAATCGTTTGTGATCGTTTATGATCGATATGATCGTTCATGATCGTTTAGAATATGACTTGTGATCGTATCGGAGGATGATCGGGACTTCGATGTTTGTGCTAGTGAAGTCATGCGTTGGCTCACCCTGTGGTGAGATTAAATGTCTTTTTGAAACAAACTCATGAAAACTGTGTTGTCATATAGTCATTATTCCTGTTATAGAATCCATTCCCTTAATTCAGTCTTCGTAGAGCTATGTAAACAAACATTGTGACGTCACGGGGTTGCGCACCTTCGGCACGATGGTTGCACACCTTCGGCACGATGGTTGCGCTGCTATCGGCACGATGGTTGCACGGGTATCGGCACGGTAGTGCAGGTGGTGAAAAGTAATCAATCCCCACGTGATCGATATTAGCCAATCACGTTACTGAATTTACCGGAGCCGTTTTATAATATACAGATATTACACGTTCTAGGGTGCGTTGTGTAAATGCAACGCACTCGAGGTTTTGTCAGATGTACACAACGCACAAGGCGTATAAAGCGCAAGCTCAACCACGGAATTGTTTATGATCGCTGGATTTAAAACAGACTTGCCAACATTAGTATCAGAGTCTATCTACTCTAACTAGAGTGGGAATCGATTAGCAAATTATCGTCATTCATCATCACTACAGCATGCACTCACTAACTGAATTTGACTCTTCAGCAGATGATGCAGAGTCAAATTCAGTCTGATGCGAAATCGCCGATATATTGTCCGTAAAAAGTGAGAATAATCAAATAACTGTATGCGTTTCCATTCCCAAACTTAACAATATCAAACCAGATTCCATATCATAAACGAAACTGCCAACAAGTATAAATTTACTACGGAACAGGTAATTTACAAAAATTACAAAATCATTTTCCATTTTTTTCACGATCACTTTCGCAAGTTTTTCTTTGATAGAAACTACAAGTAAACAAGCATTGTGACGTCACATCCGTGTCGAACTTGCGCACCAAAAAGTGATATCTATCAGCACGGTTGCTGCGCCTTTCCAGCACGGTCGTGCATGTTGGTTGAAATTAATGAATAGTCACGTGGCAGGATGTAACCAATCACGTTACTGAATTTGCCAGAGCCGTTTTATAAAATGTAGCAACATACCTGAGACAGCAAAAGAGAGCGAATTGACAAAAGCTGATTTCTCCGCTGACATGATGCTATAGAGGCCAATGTTGAAGATTGCATTTCGAGGAAATTCATGTAGTGACTTGCTGCCCGGAATGTAGTTGATGATGTCTTTCCTTTTTTCTTGTAGCACGGCAATCAAAGGGTCTGAGAATAAAGTGTATGAACAAATCAAAGATAATAATGATAATGTTTGATAATAATGATAATGTCCAAGGTTGATGCGGCACGAATGTTAGAAGGGAGGGGATTCCACTTGTAATGTCGATGCTGAGAGGTTGAGATGTTACTACATTCAGTAAATAATTTGTTATCATATAAGTATTCATTATAGGAACAGAAGTGTACGTGTTAGTTTGTAGTCTATTGCATATTTTCCTCTTGAAACAATATGAATGACGGAATGGATTTTAAAAAGCTCATTCAAACCTAGACAGGCCTCGGATATCAGGTTTCCGTAGCTAATACTAGGTTAATTATATTGTAACTTACCTGGTGTTTCATTTGTTTTTTTAGTCGCTAGAGGTTGTATTTCTTCTGAAGTTCCGGCATTCGTCGGTTTAGGTTGTAAATCCAAGCACGTGCAACAGCTTACAACTACCAAATGGATATAAAAATAAAGGTTATACAACTACTAAAGCTGTTTCAATTCCATTTATGTTTGTTATGTTTGAAGCAGCCTCTAGGCCAGATCTTTCATATTATATCTTTATAAAGAAGAAAATGCCTCTGTTACTTATGTAGCATGGGTAAAATGACCATGCAATTATAATTATTGTTGCTAGCCTTTAACTTTAAACAATGTACTGTAGCTGCCTTTAATTATTACTCCAGCCGGAAAGATAAGCGATGTCGGGCGAGCGGTCGTAAACTCAGGCACATGTTGTTTTGGCCACTACCAACCACCTGGTTTGGGGATGTCTTATCTGACCACGAGGGGGGAAGAACAGAGGGTACCTGGCGTGGGTCAGCACAAATTCTCACTTTGCGGAGTTGTGTGACCCAACCCTGACATGTTCTTCCCCTGCTCTTTTCAGGTAAGAATGCATTTCATTCATTTGTATAGTGAAAATATATATATTTATTGGTGTACGATATTCTGCATCTTTATGATATAATGATTGCTCTTTTGTGTCTCATCTTTTAATGATATGCAGTTTAAAATGTACTTTACAACTATGACATCAACTATGACATCTTAAAATGTAATGTTACTTATATTCATGCTGATGATGTGTATGATTTATTTTGATATGTTTGCTAAGCAAATGTGATATACTATAGATTGGATGGTTTGGCTAAAACGAAATTACCGTAAGTCTAATTCTTACTATGGTAGGTAGTTATTATTGTTCAATATGTCGAGATATGCACTCTGTTAGAAAAGGTAAAGTTGTTACGTACATGTTCATATATTTTATAGTAACACGTGTTATCAATGGGTTAGTGTTGAGCGTATGTTGGTATGGTAGAGAGTTTATCTCCACTGCACGCTGGTCCACTGCACGAGGGACCTAACCCTTTGATTTCTAGTATCGCAGCTTTGTAGTAGTGTACGTGTATAGTGCGATGGCAGCCAGCTTCGACTTTGACTTTCCCGTCTATGTTCCTATCTCCTCTCTCTCCCTTCTCGCTCCACTCTCGCTATCTCTTATCTACATTTTCTGCCCCCGGCATGGGCCGTGGTAGCCATTTTTAGGGAGTAGGCCTACAGTTATTTGCCTGGTTTTGGCACGGGGGATTATTGTTGGAAGTATTTAGGAGAGATAAAGAAAGGATGATATTGAGGCATGAGCTTAAATTGGGTTTAAATTAGTTACTACGCGTGTAGTTATAATATTTAACTCATGATTTATAGTATTGTTTCGTTATGTTAAATAATTGATTTGGAAATGATTGTATTGATGATATGTTTGTTTTTGAGATATTAATAAAGACTTTGCGGAGTTGTGTGACCCAACCCTGACGTGTTCTTCCCCTGCTCTTTTCAGGTGTCTCGTCTCGCTAGCGGTCTAAATCCCGGTTCTCGCATCGTCACCCCACCCCTCCACCCCCTATTTCTTTGTGTTTGCACCCGGCCTGAACCACCACGTAGCTACAACTACACACCGGTGCTACACTTATTTGAAGTATAGAAGAGGGGCGCACTCTTCAACACACCCCATCCCGGTCGTCTTGCTCCTTCAGGAGTCCCCAAGAAGACAGATTCCTATTTCTGAACATATAAGGATGACATTATTTTATGCCCCTATGATGATGTACGTCACTGTGTAATATGCACGTTCCTATTAGATACATACCTTGACGCGGCAGGACTCTTAGAAGTACCGACCTATGGTAGGTATACAGGTAAACGAACACCAGTAGGCAGCAGATGATAGGCAAGACTAGTAAGAAGAAGATACACAGAGCCGCTTTAGCCCCGGAGGTGATACCTGTGAGATTTAAAAACAAATGGTAAAGTACTAGTTTATTGTTGTCTTTTCATAATCTGGACTCCGCTCCACACCTCGAGGAATGCACTGCTACTTTCATTCACAACATCATCTTCAAACCCAAGATTATCAACAGACTGCTGAATCAACTTCCTCGGACAAAGCAACATGCTCAGACCAAATTCCCGCAAGAGTACTCAAAGAGTGCAGTGCAGAGCTTGCGAGTCCTCTGTGCTTCTCACATGGTGTATTCCCAAGTCAATGAAAAACTGCCACAGTAACTTATATTCATAAGAGTGATTCCAAAGCAGATCCGTCAAAGTATCGACTCATTTTGCTACTCAGCATCATGAGCAAAGTCATGGAAGCAGCAGTCAACGTGCAACTACAAGGCTACATGATCCAGAACCACCTTATTCAAAGCAGACAGTTCGGATTCAGACCAGGCCACAGCACTGCAGACCTTCTCACCATTCTTTCACAAAGCTGGAACAACATCCTAGACAAAGGAGGGGAGGTGTGCGTCGTGGGTGCGCTTCGTTATTCCGAAGGTTCGTTATTCCGAAGGTTCTTTATTCCGAAGGTTCGTTATTCCGAACACGCAAATTTCGTATACCTGAGGGTTTGTTAATCCTAAAATGAAATAGGGTTCGTTAATCCGAACATTTGTTGCATTATTCCGAAGGTTCGTTATTCCGAGGGTTTGTTATTCCGAAGGTTCGCTATTCCCAAGATGAAATCAGGTTCGTTATTCCGAAGGTTCGTTAGTCCGAAAATAAAATCGGGTTCTTTATTCCGAAGGTTCGTTATTCCGAAGGTCCGTTATTCCGAGGGTTTGTTATTCCAAAGGTTCGCTATTCCTAAAATAAAATCGGGTTCGTTAATCCGAAAATGAATTTGGGTTGTTATAATGCTATAATTTCATATAAAGAGATAAAATAAACTGAAATGTTTGATTGGTCTGGCCAAGGGACGGAAAGGAGGAGGGGTATGCTTAATGCAGGCTGTAAATCAAATAAACAAAACACAAATTATAGTATTATAACAAACCCGATTTAATTTTCGGATTAACGAACCCTATTTTATTTTCGGACTGATGAACATTCGGAATAACGAACCTTCGGAATAACGAACCCGATTTTGTTTTCGGATAAACGAACCTTCGGAATAACGAACCCGATATCGTTTTAGGAATAGCGAACCTTCGGAATAACGAACCCTCGGAATAACGAACCTTCGGAATAACGAACCTTCGGAATAACGAACCTTCGGAATAACGAACCTTCGGAACAACTGAACCTTCGGAATAACGAACCTTCGGGATTAACGGACTGTAACCTGCGTCGTATCTTTGGACATCAATGGAGCGTTCGACAAGGTGTAACACAATGTCTCCTTGCCAAACGTAGGTCCAAGGGTGTCCATGGTAAGCTGCTGACATGGCTACAACGCTACTTAACGTAGAGAACAATCAGAGTCGTCCTATCAGGCCAGACTTCCGATGCCTCACTCATCTATGTTTCTGTTCCTTAGGGATCAATACTTGGGCCTTTGCTTTTCTCAATCTACATCAACGATCTTGTAGACAGTTGTGAAAATTATCACTACCTGTTTGCAGATGGCTCAACGCTATAATATGCTCCCATACACTCTTCAAGAGACACAGATGAAGTAGCTGTCACCCTCAACAGGATCTTGCTAGAATGAAATCATGGGCTGACAAATAGAAAGTTACTTTAGAGCCAAGTAATTGCAAGTCAATGACATTCTGACATTATCGCACATGCATTGTTGCAGCAGCTAAGGAGTGGAATAAAATGTCCTCCTGTATAAAACTGCTCCATCAGTGCATGTTAAAACAACTCTGTAAAACCTACCTATTTCCTACTTGATTCACTATTATTTTGTTTGTTTGATGTTTTATGATTTTTTGTTATATTACAACGCTTTGATATAGTTTACTATGAAAAGCATAGCTTAATGCCTAATAATAATAATTATAATAATAAAACCAATATAAAAAAATATATATATAAAATTAACCAAATCACGTAGAACGTCTTAGTCTTGCGAAATACTGTTAATCTGCAATTCTCTATATGTCTTTCAAAAAACTTTATCAAATATGTTTGCTCATTTTGTACATTGTTATTATAAATTCGAAGTTGTTTTGTTTTGTTTACTCTAACGAAAAGCTAAACAAGTGCCCAAGATACATTTTTAAAGATTTACATTAAATAAGTTTTAAAACTGAAAATCTAATTTTAGAATTGTATTGTATTACCGAAAGGGGGAAGCTGTGCCGGAAGTACTCGAACATAAACTGTTTCATCAAATGTCCATGCGCCATTGACTGCCGTTCCGGTCGCGGTACAGGTGAACGAAGTGACGTCGGCAATTGCTGAGAGGCTTGCTGACAAAGTGACCCGCGTGTCGAATGTGCCATCCTCTCGCGGTGTGTTTACAACCTGTGTGCTGTTGATGGCTCTTCCGGTTGCTCCTTCTGACCACGTGATGTCGGTCACCTTCGGTTTGGCGCCACTTACAGAACAGTCCAGGGTGAACGATTTTAAATCAGCGGTTACATTATGTGTACACTTCGCACAATTTGTACCTTCTTGGCTTGCCATACATCTGCCACATTGCGCTATCTGGACGTAGGGTTCTTCAGGGAGGGCTTTTGGAAAATGAAAGTGAAGATAATGTTGTAATATACTATATAATTATAATCAAAGTTACCCAACACTGTTTGATGTTTAGTTATAATGCTACCCACCGCCACCTTCTCCATAATCATCATCATCATATTGATATTCATATTCATAATACATGTACATTTGTGAACCAAGGGGAAACTACCCACAAGCAATATCAATTAAAACAAATACGTAGTCAAGAGCGACCGATTATGCTTTCTTGTTGATGTTTTTTAATGGAATGGTGAATAAAGTCTCAATTTAAAATTTTAAATGTGCAGTGTTTTGATACACATTTGTCCGCTATCGGCCATATATCTGGCAATTTTTGTTCTACATTAAAGGATGCCTAACATGAACATTCATTATTGCGCTGTTCACGCATTCCGCCAGTTTACCACAACATTATGAATACAGACATTTACCCAAATTCGTAAAAGTAGCAAAACAGTAGTCCAAACTCAAATGACAGAAATTACCAGTTTACCGTTTTTACCTTTTCACACCTGTGGAATTTCACTAGACCATGGTTGTATTTTGTTATTCTTATTGTTTTTGTGTATTCATATAGTTCTGCTTTGGCATCCGGATAAAAGGGTAGCTTGACATGCCAGTCATTTAGCCAGACACCTGGTATATTATGTCCTAGATGATCCAGGACTGATTACAAATTACAATATGACTGGAATATCAAAAGACACTTTGTCTGATGCCTTTGCCGCGAAATTGAATTGATAATGAAAACAAAGGTATAGTCGAATTTCACAGGTGCGACATTGTTTAAATAGTTCCTGGCATTAATATCTGCCTTTTAAGGCTGAATGTTGAACTCGGGCTAATATGACTGGGTGCGTACCATATACCGTCATAACCGTGCTGTTCTGAATCATGCGTCCCATCCATTTTCCACACTTTGCAAGTATAGTTCGCACCGTCGAGTACCTCAGATGTCTCTGATGTGAAGCTGGTAGTTTCTCTTTCCAGGAGAAGCGAGTGTTGCTTCCTATGACTTCATATGTATCATCCGCATACCTGAGGACGGTCTCAACTGCCGCTGGTTGACGGGAGTTGTCTATCTTGTTCCATAGGACTTTACTGGCGGTTCCAGTGAAGTCACATGGTAGGTTTTCACTGGATCCCTTCCACGTGGTGATAGTCGGTATGGTGTAAGCAACAACATTTCTGGATCTGTGCAAAGAAGAACATATATTCGTTTATACAGATCTCCAAGCTTGCCACCATTTATCAATACCCCAACTCCATTTGTTTTGTCCAGAGTCTAGTGAGATTGTATCTGTTTACTTTGTTATTGAACAATTAAACAAAATATAAATTCAAATATAATGGATTTATCAATCAATAAACATGATAAGCATTATTCATCCTTATTATCTATACATATGATGCAATGGCTAAGTGGATCGGTAAGAATTGGATGCACGAGTTTAACTTTGGAATGGTTTAAACTCACAAGCGCAGCGAGTGGGTTTTACACCATTTCAAAAGTTAAAGAGTGCAGACAATTCTTACCAATCCACGAAATATGCCTGTGCAGCATTTGTTTTATAAAACTGGGGGCACACAAATGCGAAAATCAAACTAAAATGAGCAATGCATCAGTAAATGCATCAGTATACAAATGATGCACAGGTATGAGTGGGTCGGTAGGAATTGTTTGCACAGGTAACTATGAACTGTTAAACCCACGAGGCGAAGCCGAGTGGGTTTAGACTAGTTTCCCATAGTTAACCGCGTGCAAACAATTCACGACCCCACGAAATAAACTTGCGTCATCATCTGTTTATAGAATGGCATTGTTACGACACCCCAAAAAAAAGTCAAAAAATTAAAACATTAGAAAAATTACGGATGCATGAAATAATTTTACCGGACGCATTGTACTATTTTTACACGGACGCATGAAACTTTTTTACCGGACGCATGACATTTTTTACCGGACGCATGATTTTTTTACCGGACGCATGGACATTTTTTCCGGACGCATGAAATTTTTACCGGACGCATGATTTTTTTACCGGACGCATGACTTTTCATGCATCCAGTACAATTAATTGTCTGCACAAATTTTGCTCTCAACCACATCAGATTGCAGGGATTTATCAACCCATTCTATAATAAAACCTTTTACACGCTAATTTTACCAATCAGAATGCAGGGATTATTCTACTCCAATCATACCCAATCTATAAATCACAAGAATCGTCATCCATAGCCATCATTATCCATGGACGCCATCCTGGCCATTTGTTCAGGGTTCGCCCCTGGGAGGGGGGAGTCGATGTCTCTTTTGTGAAGGGCCAAGGGAGAAAAAGTTCTATGTGGGGACAACCATGACAAATTGTTGGTCCAAAATTAACATGGCGTTATACATTCCCTTTTCATTTCCTTGAATGGGTTCGACTCATATATTATGCTCAACCAAGGACTCGAACTTTCTGTTTGGTTTCTGATGTCGTAACCGTTATAGTTTGACACTCTGCAGATATACGTCCCTCCATCTGACTCCGCCAAATCGTTAAACAATAGAGAGTAGGAACTGTGACTTACCGAAACGTGTTCCGTCTATGCCTTCGCCGTATGATACAACCCTTTATACCATATTACAATTGTCTGCGACAGATCTGATGGTGAAGAAAACATTGAAAATACAGACAAAATAATTAATCACCATAGTAAAATGATTATAAAAGACGTTGTTCTCTAGTTGGCAAGCACTACTAGTAATTGCTTACATCATATGTAAGCATTCTTATTCTCGAACACTATGGAGATATTGACGTTGAGAGAAAAGTTGAGAGAAAAGTTGGGGGAGTTGCAGGAAAATTTGGATGAGTTAGGGGAAAAGTTTGATCTTAAATAATGTCAACATTTAATACAATAATTGATAGCTTACTGTTCCTGTTTACTGCATTACTTTACATACCTCCTTTATACCAGATGACACGCAGTGGTGTTCCTAGGAAGTCGCAAGCAATGTTGGGATCGGTCTGTCCGAGCCAGAGGGTCGCTGTTGGTGGGGTCCAGACTACATCATCTGGTACTGTAGTGGATTGTGCTCCAACTAGGGCCCCAACTGAAGTGGAATATAGATGGTAGGCAAGAGTAAGAGACGTTCACTACATAATATACGATCAGTATGCGGAATATACATCTTTTTAAAAATATAAAATCAAAACTAATGTTCATGGCATACGGGCTAATTTTGTTCGAGGGGGATGGGCGGGGGGGGGGGGGGGGGGGGGGTCTAGGATCTGCTGCCCGAATACCATCTTTCCCATTTTCAACGGACAAAAAAATTCCTCGCCAATACGCTGCTCAAAGTAATTAACAGTTCATAATAATAATAATAATAACAATACATCATTTATAGAGCGCATAAACTATGTGTATATATTCTACTGCGCTTCAAGGGCTCCTGAGTTTGCATGATTTGGCTAAGTATATTATGATTTTGCCAGAATGTTGTTTGATTTTGCCAGAATAATTATTACATAATGATAGGGAGGATGGGTGGGGGGGGGGGGGGGGGGTGCAGCCCCCTAGCCGGCCCAGCCTCGTAGGCTGTCTAATCTAGAGTGTAACTGTGTGTAAGGTCCAGCCACCATTTTAATTGAACTAATATGGTATTCCGGTTGGTCTTCTTAAAGCGAACCAAAACGCATATAATACAAAGCAAACTGTGTAGTAAGACCTATTTTCACACATCTCAAATGTCCCTGAATCACCCCTTCCATTATTTCTTTTGAAGAGTGGGCAAAGTTTCTGTTTGGCTTATCGCAGGCTCTTTATGGATGTGGTGTGGCAACATTGGTAGAGCGCGCGCTTTCCAATCGTGAGATCCCGGGTTCGAACCCTGCCCACCGCGTTTGTCCTTCGGCAAGACAATTCATCCACTATTGCTGCTCTCTACCCAGGTGTATAAATGGGGACCGGTAGGAGGTGAAAGCCTTTATGTGAACGATCTTCTTGAGCCCACTGAGCGCTTGGAAGGAATACTCCCCAGGGAGTGGAGATGGTGCGCACAATGTGTGCTGGTTCGCATTGTATCCTATGACCGGGGTAATAATAAAATTGTAAAGCGCTTAGAGATGATTATCAATCGTGATAAGCGCTATATAAAAATTGGATATTATTATTATTATATTGAGTGGCGTCATGATTTTTGTTTGCCGCCGAAACGTGACGTTTTTCTGGACTGACGTTGATTGGTCTAGCCAAATGCCAGTTTAACTATTAGTTAAATAACGTATTTTGATCAAAAATCGGAGCAAACATTAGCATTTGAATCAATTTATTTAGTATGTGTTTTATTTGTTTCTACTTCGAAAAAATGTTTAAAATGATAGTACTTATTTTCTAGTCAGAACGAGGGTGTTCATACGACCTTTGACTTGAATGATATTAACGAGCACGTACACGTTCGCAATCCTCCATAATTATAATATTTTTGCTATTTTTAATTAAACAGTTTAATTAAACAGAAATATGATGGTATATAAGATAATAATGATACAAGAAGTTGTGCATTTATTTCCGCCATAGCGAAGCATAATTTAGACCACGAGCATTTATTATTCTGATATGAATCACTGCATAAGCAACTAAATGGGCTTCAGACAGAGAAACAATGCCATCTCGATACTACAACTCAATTGTTTAGGTGAAATAGTGGGGTAAATGACAAACTTGCATTTCTTAAAACTGTAACTAGAAATACGTGTATGCAGTTCATTCACTGTACAAGCCTTTGTTTTGTACGTCAAAGAGGAATGACACCCCTTTCCAAATCAAAGAAAATGAATGTTTGGTACGTAGTTCGGAATCATCGCAGCTGTTTTGGGGGCATGCTAGAGAAAATCGTACATGATCGGCACGAATCATATACAGTAGTGTGCATGCACGTTCATGCTTACGCCAACACAATTGTTACCATGGCAACCTCTGACAATTCTGTCAAAAAGCTATGGTATATTGGCTAAATAACCACATTTAGTCACATTTCCACACTTCCCCGTCTCGAATGGTCGTTGTTTAATATCTTCTCTTTTTATATATACACTTTTTGTTGTGGTCTGTGTTTCAACAAAGACAAAATTGTCTCTTCTTTTAACATGATCATGAATGAAATTTTAGCTTTGAAGTCCAAAATGTCTCCATGTTAGTACGGGACGCCGCAAACAAATAATTTGTGTCGTCTTTTTGCGAGATTGGTTTTGCCTCATCAGTGGGCCATTTTTTTATGATTTGTATATCAAATTAAAGCTCTCGGTGTCGCAAACGAAGTAGCATAGATGAAATGCTATAATTTTGGTTCGCTTTAAGTCAGAGTGTAGCTGTACTGACGGTATTTTGCATGGGTGGCTGTTTCCTTGTTTGTCGGTCATCATTCTTTCTTGAAAATTTGACGTATCTTCCAACATCTTGTCATCTCGACAGTACGACGGCCTCACTTATAGTAGGCGTATGTATACAAGTGGTTGTGATTGATTATAATGATACGTACCTATAATTTACATAGCACACTTTTGGCACATTTTCTACTGATATTTTTCACTGACCTTTGTACTTTTTACATCTGACAATATTTCCTCTTCCATTTAGAATGAGTAATATTAAAACAATATGGTAATTATACGTAGGCCTACTTTGACATTTGATATACTCATGGTTCAAACTGAATTTAAATACTATGTTTGGAGCCAAACTATGGGACAGTTGATTTGATCAGACCGAAATTTTGAGTATAAATGCATTTATAATGTTCGTTGGATACAGTGGTAAACCATTTTATTCATACTTTAATAATCTCTATCTCTCCAAGGATGTACATTTTAACTGATTGTATCATGATGTTGTTCCGAATGGTTATTTAGCTCTCTTTGATTTTGGTAGGGACCGTCTGCAGGTGCGGATCTAGCTTTTTGCTAAGGGGGAGGGGGGGGGGGGGGGGGGGGGTTGACCAAATGACAATGCGGATACTGTGTGGGTCTGGACACATGATGGCGTTTTTATATGCACATCACATTTTCACTTGGCAGCCCAAGGGGGGGGGGGGGGGGGGGGGGGGGGGGGGTTTAAACCCCCTAACCCCCCCCCCCCCCCCCCCCCCCCCCCCGTAGATCCGCCACTGGTCTGAAAAGTCCCATTGATCGATTCACGGTTTCTTGTAAACAATTAATTAAATATACTTAGATTTAATGTATTTTGCCTCTTTTCATTATAAAGGCGAAATATGCACTTCTAAACAAATTTAGTTTACAAAAAGTACATATATTTACATTCAATCATATATATATACATATATTCACATTCAATCATTTTGGCAAAATACGGAATCAAATCAAACGATATATACCATTTTCATACACATGTGTACACATTAATTTTATCATATTATATACGCACTATTTTTCGCAAATGTGAATGACTTGGATTAGTGCATTTCGGTAATGCACGTAGGTATTGCAATCCTGCTGGATTGCAGTTCAACTTCAACGCAACTGGGTTGAACATTATATTACCTCCGAGGGAGACAGTTTAAATAGATATGGATGTGTAAAACACAAAGTTCACACACATACGGAAACACGCACTAACATGATTTGTATACAATATAAGTTAAATACAATAAAATATTTATATACTACATCCACGTTCACGACCGAGTACAATAAACGCTAATAAGTTATAATCCATGTTATTTAGGCTACTGACTTACCTACTATGAATAACAAGAAAAAGGTTCGAAACATGGCACCTCCATCCATTACTGAAGAATATGTAGCATACCAATCATATTTCCAAAATAAAATACGCGTTTAAGGTCAAAGGATCACGAGATTATCGTCGAAAGGAGCAAATACATAAGGTCACTATGGGGAAAAGCAGCAGCTCCGATCCCCTCAACCACATGCAGCTATAGGATATTTGAACATGAACATATCAACCGTTGATCATTTGAGAGGGGCAAAGTCTATCATATACATATTATTACGGCATCGTGTGTATCGCGCTAGATGTGTATTCATTATGATATTTGCATCGTACAAACGAAAGAAACAGGTGTCTGTAATGAGGCGCGACATGGTATAGAGTCACAGCTAGAGACCTAAACTGCATAAATATTGAAATCCTGTAGTAGCACAATTTTCTACTGCAACTTCCTCTTGAATACAGCTATAACGGAAACCCGCTTGATCAAGAACATAGGAATTCCAGTGGGAAATCCCACAACGATATTTTTAGAACACTAATTTCATCGTGTTCAGGAAAGAGGACAAATTTCCCCTTCTTATTACCACTTACACTCTCTCTTATATTCGTTGTCCAACTGAAAGTGATCCATTAACTTTGTACAATTTTAACCAAAATTAATTGGTGATTTCCCACTTCTTTTACTTGTTTTGATGTAATTATGCATATATTTATAACTGAACTTGAGAGCGTCTATAGACGATTTCTATGAAATTCTCCCCCCGGGGGGGGGGGGGGGGGGGGTACTCAGATTATAGTCGGACGGGGGTGTGTGGCTGTGACCTCCGAAACCATACCCACATCCAAGGGTCCTTTTGCTGTAAATAGGTACCCATGTCTAAGGATTTTTTTGGTGAAAAATGGACCCATGTCCAAGTGTATAATGATGGTTATGATTCACAGCACGTGTATGGCACCATGTTTCTGTTTCAAACATTCAAAGGGTAACTCATTTACTACACATTTGCTTAACCATCAGAGAAATGGGAGATCATAAATATTTTCATTCATTTTCTCTGGTATAATAAAAGAGGGTCCATATCAAGGTTGGTTGAAAATTTGCAGTAACACAATTTTCCACTGAAAATGTTTCTCTGTGGGGTAGCCGAACAATTGAGAACATGTACCTAGTGGCCAACTCCTCCGTACTGAAACCCGCAGAAACACAATCGACTTCATGCAAAAACAAGCGGAATCGGAAGAATCTCATTGCGGAGAGACGGAATATCATGCATCGATCAATACCGAATTTATCCGCGCGCGCCTTGAAATTCGTCGTGCGAGCATGCAAAATACGCGTCCGTGTCCGCGCGCGCCCATTCAGTTATGTACATTATTTCATGAAAAACACCCGAAAACAAGCCCATTATAATTTATGGTAACTCGCGACCACGAATATGGCCACACGCTTGTAGAAAAAACAAGCCGAATCCGCAGGAAATACGCGAAATTGGCAACACTGCATGTAGGTTACCGTATAAGTATAGTGTGTGTGATTCAGTGGGAAATCTCACAACACTATTTTTAGAACACCCATTTCAATTCAGGCCAGATGATTTCTCAGTTCTTTCTCTACCCCCCTCTATTTCTCTCTTCGGTATGAAAACAGGATGGCCTATTATGGTAAATAATTTCAGTTTGTGTAACAGATTATCTTAGACATAACTAGCTTAACCATGAACAACAGAGGACGATTTGCAAGTTTGCTTGAATTATTGTTATTTGTGAATGGTAAAAGGCCGTGTGTACACCTGCCTCCATATGAGTTACATCAACTGTTTATTCACCAGTACAGTTACATATTTTCACGTTGTGCATGGATATACCTTTATTTTACAAGGTTGGTGATTATTTGCCCAGAGTTTAATTGCATCTTACAGGATTTTCCATTTTTTTAAAATGTACTATTCTTTATTCATAATCACATACAAAAGAACAAAGGCCAATAGCCATGGCAGCGATATGCATGTCCAAAATGTTTTCTGGTTTACTTACAACACAGCACCAAAGGATTGGAAACAAAGATTATCACGTTTATGACAAGAAAATGCATTTATACAGTCATGTCCGATTACAGTTATAATTGTGATGCTTCTTAAATTATTCTCTTGTGGATGTATTACTTCTGTACATGCATAAAGATTCCTTCTAACATGTTTCTATTGTAACACGCATCCGATGCGAATGTGATTTGAAAGTAAAATAGCCGATCAATTATTTCTCTGTACATGCAGTAGAGACCACGGCTTTATCTAGAAATTGTTTTCGTTAGATACAGATAGTCTATTCAGACATGTCAGTTCACAAGTATACACATGCTTTAAACTAGGGAAATGAGAAGTAATGTGGGTTTCACCATATATACACATATACCATAATAAATAGTTTTATATACCAGTGATTCAGTGATTGCAAGATCTGGTTGAATGAAATCAGCCTGAGACATAAGCACAGAAGTTGAGTCAAATATTAATTTTGGCATTATTGATATAATTTTACGGTTGAGCGCCCTCTAAAGACGAGGCTGCACAATAACCAATCAAAACAAGGGAGTTATAGGTCGTTCCTCACTATACATATTTAGCGTATCTTATATGGCTGCAATATGTCATATACAAATAAGCCAAAATAAATGTTACACAGAAATTGACAATGTTAAAGGGGTAGTACAGTTTTGGTAAAAAATCCTGAGCTTTAGTAACCAAAACCTGCACAATAACATTACAAATAATAACTCCACCATGCTCGAAAGGTATAGAAAATTACAAACGACTAAGTAAAACATCTGTTATCATTCAAAAAGAGCTATTGAAACACAAGAGGGCGCTCTCTAAAAATGCATTGGTTTTAACCATTTTTCATATAAAATTATGCATGTGATGTTTTGTTGTAATAATGATTAAATAGAGAGATCATCAGCAACTATTTAAAATCCTCTTGAACATTTTTGTAAAAGTAAGCGTTTTTAAAACTGTTTAAAAATCGTCGAATAAATCTGGGCCCCAGATTTATTGATATTTCAGCCGTTTCGGAACCGTTTTTGATCAAATAAAGTTTATTCTTCCATTAAAATTGCATGCTATTTCAAATTTTACACTCAGCTTTTCATTATCTCACGAAAAAAAAAATTCGTGCAGCGCCCTCTATACCAAAACTGAACTACCCCTTTAACATGTTTAATGTAAAAAATTCCAGGGCCCATTATGTTAACATGTACTATCTGCAAACAAATAATGGATACCATCCTTTACCATTTGCTTATAGTCCGATTTCATGCTGAGAATAATTATGTTTGACTGCACTATTTATGGACACATTGTGGTGTTACAATAACGACCATGAGTCATACATGTTTTGTTGTTGCAAAATACGCTGATTGTCAATTTGATCTTTTGATAATCAAATGGGTCTAATTATAATGTGAGACTGGAATGTGTTATTATCTACTGTTAATTTGTCTTGTTTTTAACATTTAATTATTACGTCGCATTGTCTATTATTTGATTTGATTGATATGATTTGAGTTTATTGTCCAACTTAATGGAAATTCTTCTTTCACATGGTTGCAAAGAATACATTTAAAACTTCCAAACTTAAAGGGGACCACCAGGCAAAGGACAACACATTATTATATGTTTTGGTACCGTTTTGTGATATCAAATAGATACCCAACATTTTGCAAAGGGTTGTGTAATTCATAAACAAAGCAATTAATTTCCACCACTTACGGAACCACGGCTATCTCGTGGTTCCACACGGGCCAGGCATTTGCGAGTGCGCCAATGCAATTCACGCGTACGTTTGTAGAATCCCGGATGATTCGTTCGCTCTGCATAGAGCGCCGCTGGCTCTGCTCGCATAATAGTCTGCGCATTCAGACCGCATGACCGCATGGCTGAGAATGGTGATGCGTTTTCCAATTATATATTTTTTCTGAAAACATATTTTTGTGAACTTATTGAAGGAATGGAATACTAAAGATGTTACCTTTCTATAAAAAGATTATTATTTTGGGGTGGTGGTACCCTTTAACACCAAGGAACAAGTTTTGAATTAAACGTTACTCATACTACTACTACTACTACTACTACTACTACTACTACTACTACTACTACTACTAATACTAATAATAATAATTTAACTTCCTTATGACGTGTACAACATTACATTTCAAAAGTATTATAACATGATTAAAGTGTATAGTTACATAATTGCTCCAATGGTTCCTATTATTATTAAGATCTGATTGCCATTTTAAAACCATATTTCACCCAAACTGAAAATTTACCAATTATAATCACATTAAATCAAATATGTACATGCATAATGGGTATGAATCGGGCGTAGTGCACTGGTGTGAATTTGGGTCTAATACATGTGGAATGGGGGCGAAATGGATGTGAGATGGGGGCGTACTGTTCTGAAGAAAAAAATTACATTGCATTGTAGTCCTCCAAATTTGTTAGCCGTCAACATACTTTAATCACTGTAGTGAGTAAGGCAATAAGCAAACAAACAGAGTGAATGTACACATGTTTACAAAACAATATTGTACGAGTTCAAAACGTGGTTATAATTAACTAAAACTTTGTTTGCGTTTTATAATAAATAATACTCTATCTCAATAATTCAGTAATTTTTCATGTGGGAGTATTTCAAATTATTTCAAATACACATATCACATATAAAGTTACCGTCCGATGTAGTTCACATTCACTATATATCGTAAGCCGATGGGCCTCTAGCTCATTTGAAAGGAAATTGACAAGTGACCATAATCAAAGGGAACCATCATTCTACATAATTATGATGTTCTAAAAATAGCGCTATGGGTTTTCCCGCTGGAAAAGCAAAATCGTATTTCATCGATCGGGTGTGGAGGAAATGCTGTAGAAATGCTGCATTGCACACATATTAAGTTTCGGATGGCCTGTAAATAGCGTTTTACTTGTGATTTACACAATGTTTTTCTTTCATTTTGACTCGGCAAATATTAAATCAATAATCTTCTATAGCGTGAAGCCGTTATTATTCAGACTTTGATCCCGCCAAGTGGTTATTGTTCACATTCAGGGCGTGGGCAGCCATGTTGACTGCTATACAG
Source organism: Echinarachnius parma (assembly GCA_037951105.1). Classification (NCBI taxonomy): domain Eukaryota; kingdom Metazoa; phylum Echinodermata; class Echinoidea; order Clypeasteroida; family Echinarachniidae; genus Echinarachnius; species Echinarachnius parma. Next base: position 56,579 of record JBAMJV010006605.1, read on the forward strand.
TGGAGGAATACATAAAGGGACTCTTTATTGTGGCAAAGAAGTTTCTTTTTTTATCTCAGTCATTTATGTTTCCTGTTCGACGATATCTGCGTTATAGTTTGACCCTGAACCTGTATGTAATTTTGAAAATATGATTGTTATAGTTATTGGTCAATGATGGATAAAGTTATACTTCAAGTTCACACCATCCTGTGTATGATAATCGGTGAGTAGAATATGAAGCGAGCATACACATACATGTACATGTACATGTGCGTGCATGCTGCAGTACATGCATGTTATGTTCAAGCATCATTCACATGCACATAGAAGTCATGTATGTATAGGATAATGATGCAAAGTATGGGTTGATCTTATATCATACTGCAGCATGAAGCATGATCATGTAGATATTGATCAAATTGAAAGTATTTAATTTGTTACAACAAGTGAGCTTATTGGTGATAAGATGATACAAAAAACCCGTGTATGATTGTACTAATTAACAATACATGTACATAAAATATAATTAATGTGGGAAGAGCTGATATGTATTATGTGTAGTACATGTTAACAAGCAATACCATAATCAAACCCTAATCACAGTCTCTCCACTCTCAATTGCTTTTGTCAAATGTTTATAGATTCACAAAACTAAATCAATGTACACTTCATTGAGATGGGAAATAATATATTTTGATATCTTGTTTTGCCATTATGTTTGAGCATAAAGTAGGCCTACGTGTGTGCCTGTATGTGTGTTAATACAGATGGTGTGTGCTTATTTGAGGGTTTTATACATTATAATTTCCCTTTTAGCATTAATATTGTTAATGGGAAATAGGATCTAAAGTTCAATTCCCCGATTGCGATCTTTATATTGAAGCGATTGAACTACAGCCTAGAAGGAATGCAAGGGTTACACAAGTGGCGTAGCATGTTCGGACTGATTTTATGTTTGTGTTTTGTATTTCTTTTTGCGGGCCGGGGGGGGGGGGGGGGGGCACAAATGATTTGGGATATACCATCACTGACCATATGTTTATATTTTCCCCCACGGGTTATCTTTTTATGTTTTTCATTTTTTGTCAATTTATTGGGGGCACTTGCCCCCGTAGCTACGCCAATGAGTAACAGAGGGGAAAGGTCTTTATTCCCGAAGGCGCTATAACATAACAAAAGTATTGAATTATGAGAAAAACGTGTTGTATCACCTATTGGTATTGATTTTATTATTAATTATATGATTTCAGTGCATAATTATGATATTTTAAAATGTTCATTATGTAATCATTCAATAAATTAAGTATAAATATAAATATATATAAACAATACAAATGATAAATTACCATCAATACAGTCATGTTAAACACTTTTAGCCCGTGATATTCATATGCAAATACTATACTAACTATTATTTGTACGTTTTCAAGTAATCACAATACAACCATGATTACGTACAAAATGTATGTCTTAAAATCGGATGTCCTACATCGTAATCACCTAGCCATTAACTAAATGTTGGTAGACGGGTTGAAATTAACTCATTTTTGGAATAAATCTATTCATGTTATAACAGGTACCGATCCGATGCTTGACACGTTCAAGTCATATTTCGCTTCAGAATGATATAACCGACTCTAGAATGTTTCATTTCAAGTGCCGGAAGGATTTGTAGAATGTCTTTTTCCAATGTATCGCAATTTATGACTCATAAAATGTGGAAATTTACCCCTTAGACAGGAATAGACTCCATAATTAACATGCATTTACCCTTGTAAAACTTAAATCTGTGAAGAAAAAAAATCTCATGACACTAACACTGACCATCTGGCCTGGGGCCAGTAAAGTTTTTCTTCATGCTTTCAAAAATTCATGGAAGTTATAGTTTGTTGGCACATTTTGCAAGTTAGATTTTCTAAATGTCAAAGCAATGGTAAAACAAACTCCTGGCACCTTTCCATATCATGGCTCATCTTTACTGTATACAAAGAGTGGGCTTTTGAATTCTTGACATTTCAGAAATAAAATATTCTACATTTTAAAAATAATTGTAATGAAGTTGCTGACGAGTACTCAATTCTGGAATGGAACTTATAAATTAACTTGCTAGATTGGGCTACTTAGACACAACGTTAGTGCCAAGCATTGACTTTTAAAAGAGGACAACTTTACTTTGCATCCATTCAGAGGCTATGTACCTTTGTTGAAATAGATATTCTTTTTGGGTGTGTACTTATATAGTACATGATTGAAATACCTCAATACCGAATGGGAAATTTGAAAACAATATCACACCTTTATCTGTAAGAGGAAAACAACCACACATGTAAGAACCAGACATGGAAATACATACTAAGCTTGGTCGATACATACAAATTATGACGGTATGTCCTATGAAGGGCACTAATGAAGAAGCAACGGATTACTGATACAAAAATACTCTATTGTAATACTTGAATTTCATATTTTTTTGCTAAAAATATTTTGCTGTAGATTACTCTTCTCATCTAATCATTGTTGTGGTAAAATATGAAATGCAGTGCAAACGCTGTAATTTGAACGGGTAAGAAAATTAATTACCGACATAAATAATTATAAGCCTACATTTTAGTTTTGGTTTTGTTATGATATTACACGGTTGAATGTACATATCTTGGAAGGTTTCCGGGATAATTAAGTTTCAGTTGCATGACTGTCATGGGACTGATCCATTGACTTAATGGGGTAGTTTTTGGGAAGGCTGAGCTTTAGTGACTGAAACCTGCACAATAACACACCATGCTCGAAATGTATAGAAAATTACAAACGACTAAGTAAAAAGCCTGTTATCATTCAAAAAGAGCCATTTAAACACAAGAGGGCGCTCTCTTACAAACTTATGCATGTGATGTTTTGTTGAAATAGTGATTAAATAGAGAGATCATCAACACCTATTTAAAAACATCTTTTGAAATTTTTGAAAAAGTGTAAGCATGTTTCAAACTTTTTTTTACAAATCATCGAATACATCTGGGCCCCAGATTTATTCCGATCGGATATATTTATTGATATTTCGGCCGTTTTTGAACTGATTTTGATCAAATAAAGTTTATTCTGCCATTGAAATTGCATGTTCTTTCAAATTTTACACTCAGTTTTTCATTAACTCACAATATATTTATTTGTGCAACGCCCTCTATACCAAAACTGAACTACCCCTTTATTAAAAAAGAAAATCCATTTGTGGTATAATCAAGTATTCATCAACAACTTCTGTCACACAATTGCTATTCTCCCTTTTAATCTGGGCACATTTCAAACCCGTATCAACTTGTGCACCGTATCAACTAGCCGGGCTAGTCGAGCTCACTAGCCGTGAACAACCGTATTAGGCTAATTTACATCGAATCTGATATACCAATTTGCACTCCTTAGAGCAGCAATGTGAATGAAATGTCTTGCTGAAGGACATACATGCCGGGAAATCGATTGGGTTTCGAACTTGGGACCCAATGATTTAGAGTCAAGTGCCCATCCAAATGTGCCACATTAAATCCTTGATTTTACAGCAATGTTTCTTTTGACGATCAGAATATACTGATCAGAACATTGAGCGATGATTGGGTCCTATATAGGACCACAACACTTCCAAGAAATAATTAATACAGTACATGATGTGTTGTAATGCTACATACAAAGTTTATAAACGTCCTTTTCAAACTCCATTCTTTATATTATACAGTCATACCCTCTAACTGTTGACCTTCTTCTTTACCTCTCAAGTAGTTGGAGCACAGTCCGTGTCATTACCAGAATAACGTTGTCTGGACCCACCCAACAGCAACTCTCTGGCTCGGACAGACCAATCCCAACATTGCGATCTAAACATTTGAAATATCTATTCCGCGTCTCGTTTCACATTGATAAGTTCAAACATCTCATGCAAGGACATAACTATTGCTACTTTCTTACACTTAACAACGTTCTCTTGACCTTTTTAGTTATAGCATATCCAGGCGCGCCGGAAGCAGTTTTGGATTGGGGGGGGGGGGGGGGGGGGGCAAAGACCTCAGAGGGCTCACGATTTTGTTTGTGTAGGGGCTCATGCCCAATCACACTCACAAGGTTGCCAAATTTGAGCGACTAAGCCCGAGGGAGCGAAGCGACTGAGCGGGGGGAGAGTGTGGGAGGGAGGTGTCACCCCTCCCACGGTAGGGAGCTTTTGTATTTTTGGACTTGAAATTGTGCAATCTGGTGCATACCTAGATAGGAAATTCGAGCGTAAGATTAACTGTATCTGGGTATGCGTGTTATGATTTGATCGACCAGAAATTTTAAATATATTTCTCACGAAGAAAACAAATAATTGACACACTAATAAATATGCACCCCAACACATACACAAATATTGTATTTAGTGTCATACACAGTTCCAACATAAACCAATAATTATGCCACATTATGTATGATCCAACAACATAGCCTACATCCAAAAATGAGTCCCGAGGGAGCGAAGCGACCGAGGGCTGGGGCAGAGCCAGAGGGGGAGGGTTTGGGAGGGGGAATATTTAGCATTTATATACTTGAAATGGTGCAATTTGGTGCACGTTTTGGTGCAAACGTTCACAAAATATTACATGACCCTGGGTATACTTAGTTACGAGACGCATCTCACGCTCGGTTTTTTAAAGAAAAAACAGTAGTTTTACTTGATGGAAGTGCTTATAAAAATATGTAAACTGAATGCAAACCTCTATTGTTATTGTTAGGCTTGGGCGTGAGATTTTCAAAGATCAAAGATCAGTAAAATGCATGTTTCTCACGCATTGGTCTCACGCCCAATGCGTGAGAGTTGGCAACACTGCACTCACCCCAGACCATACGAAAGGTACACAACAAACATATAATCTGTTTGCGCGAAAACTTAAAATGGATGTATGAATTCGTTTTTGAACGTTATATTTAACAAGTCTTAGCTCATACATACATTTGATTTTATTGTATTTATTTATTCCTTTTTTTTGGTTTTTTTTTTTTGGGGGGGGCTTTATTTTTGCCCCCCCACATTTTGCCCCCCCCCCCCCCCCACTTGTTGCCCTCCCCCATTTCCGGCGCCTATGAGCATAGCACTTAACAGTACCGGATAAATGTTCCCTTATTATTAAGTGCCTGTACCCCACCCATAGCAACTCTCCAGGACCGACCAATCCCAACATTGCTTTCTATGTTCACATTTGAAATATCTATTCCGTGTTTCTTCTTACATAAAAAAAGACACCCTATTCATATTTGTTGTTTTAATGTACAACATTATCTGTATCTCTTCAGTTATAATACATTCTGCGGCAGTACCGGATAATGTTGTCTGGACCCCACCAATTCTGACTCTCTGGCTCGGACATACCGATCCCAGCCTTACTTGCGAGTACCTAGGAGAACCATATGCGGTGTACTGGCTAAAAGGTAGGATACAACATCGAACAGAAAAACCTTCACTTTGGTAAAAATAGTAATGATTATGATAATAACAGTTTAATAGTACAAATGATAATGACAGTGATGATGATAAATAATAATGACCATGGTAACAACATTTACATAATTATTAGGGGGTAGGGGTTCAAACCCACGATATTAGTAATAAAAGACGGAGACCTGAATTACGCTACTACAGTAGAAAATTGTGTTTTAAATATCCATGATAACAATGCTGAACTCATTGAGTACCCGTGTTGCAAATATGCAAGCTATTGCTTGAATATCTTGGTCAAGTCAAGAATATCATTTACCCTCTCTTAAAATACCAAGTAGAGTATAACAAAACTGCAGTATATTACCAAATGTTCTTTGCTATAATTCATCGCAAACTAAATTGGTATTTTATAATGATAATCATTCACATTTTAGGTTTGCTATACTACTATCACAAAACCCCTACGCTGCTGTTCAAGAATATGCTCTAGGACCTTTTTCTAAAGTATTCCTCCTGCTTATATTACAAGACAATTATAAAATGGTAGCCTACATGAAACCCGTTCCTCTAGAGACTATCGTACATGGGAATAAAAAGATGGACCACGTTTTGGTATCATCGATAATCTCCGTACCCTGCCATTCAAATGAGATTCCACGAATTTAATTTCTGCTTTTTAATACATTCCATTACATGGTATCATAGTATCATACGCCTCAAAGGTCTGTCTCCTACGGACAGGGAAACGGTGGAACACGCTTTGATACTCATACCCTTCGTTGATAAATCTATTCTACGCTTTGATATTCATACCCTTCGTTGATAAATCTATTCTTTCAACGTAATAACCCTTTTGAAATTGAATTGTTATGCTTAGATTCCAAGACAATTCTTACATGGTATACCAAACCTCAGCCTAGTGGGACTGTATCTTACGGACAAGGAATAGACGGATCACGTTTTGGTATCACCGCTGATCATCATACCCTGCTGTTTAATGATCTCACGGAGTCGGACTCTGGGACGTACACCTGCAAGGTGTCGAACCACAACGGCTTTATCATCAGCAACCAGACGGATGTTCGAGTACTGGGTGAGCAAATACCAGGGCCGATCATTAAAAAAAAAAAAAACATAACTTAAAATCACGATGCGAAATCTATGTTTGTGGACACACACACAAAATTAGTAAATAAGGTAATTTACATCGTGATCCAACAGGAATGATTTTTTTTGTACACATTATCACAAACATGACAAAATGTAGGTCAGGGTTCGCATATTAGGATTAGTGTTAGGATAACCCATCGATATACACCACTGGATACAGCGTGCTGTACACTGCCGCATTCACGGCGCTGAAGCCGCCGCACAAAACCGGAAGTAGTTAAAAATGCACCCATCCATTGCCCATGTCGATATACGCGTGTATTGGAAATGTGTGTAAATAGTCCTAGCAGATTGAATTGTTTATGTTCGTACACACAATATAACTGCCAATTTAATTTGTAATTATCAGGGATGCCAGTATTGAGATAGTTACATGAATACAGACCCTGGTCACTTTGAATACCAGGCTCATTACTAGACATTTTACACACAAATAGGGACAAATATGGTACTATTAATTCATTATTCTATGCCCAGCGGCTTGCTTATTTTTTTGTTTTCTTTTTCTATTTACCCCTCTTTTTTGGCGGGGGGTGGGGGAGGAGGGGCCTGGGTTGAGACAAAACTATTACAACGAATGTCGTAATAATAATACTAAGAATATTTATCATATGATTTACATAGAAGGGAGGACAATGCTGGAATACTTTAGTATCATAAACCGGAGTGACTTTGGCCGCAAGGGTGAATTTGGCCACTTTTTGAGATGAATATACTTTCATCAAGCCTCACTTTATAGAACAAATTTCAAATGTATTCTTATAGGGTTATGTATAGAATCAGAAATTAGTTATAAATAGTAAGACTTGATGAAAATACATCCTTCTCAAAAAGTGGCAAAAGTCATCCTAAGTTTACGGGAGTATGTATTCTACATGATTCGTGTTGCTCCTCAATAATTAACTGAACATTGGACAATATGTGACCCGTCACAGCCAGAAGAAACAGAAGTCGGATAAATAATTTTCTGGATTTGTATCTAGTTTGGATCAGCATTATCTAAGCTTTAATATGATATAAAAGTTGTATTATAGTGATTCTGCAACGCGGAGTTATTGATGTTTTTCTAAGGGCAATTTCCAACGGTCTGGAAATAAAATGCAGAGAAAATCCCTCAAGAAGTTTTACATCCATTTCGAGAGCGAAATTAGCTTTCTAATCAGGCCATACTTGAACCAGTTGCATGAATAGAATGTGGTAGCAACCTTTATCCAATTTTCTTGAAAACTTGCATATCAGTACATATGTATGATTTACACCTTCCCTCCAAAAATTGTTGAATATAATCCATGCTTTGTAGAGATATGTAAAGATTTGATCGACATTTAAGTGATTTTGGAATGACAAACTTGGAATCAAGTACACACCGAGCACGGGATACAAAAGCGAGCACTTTTACCTAACAAAAGGGGGTCACGCCTCAACGACAGCGTTACCCTAAAGAGCGTTCTTTTTTAAACAAAGGAGGCCATTTGAGTCAGTAGGTGAATAGGGATTAGAGAATATCGATGTGCGCTGACTCTTGACCGCCAGCGAGATTTGCAACTTGGCACAAAGGGGTTGTTAAGAGGCGGAGCTTAATATCGATCGCTTTTGGGAGCGAAGAATTTTGGAAAGCAAACTTTTCAAACCTTCTAAAAACATGCTTCAAAACTTTCCTTAATTTTCACCTTTCCACTTAATATTTGTACTGGAGATTGTGCTTACTGGTAGAACAAATATCAGGGAAAGGCCTGAACTAATAATATTTTTTTCGACATTTTAATGCAATTTAAAATCAATCGTGATTTCTGAGGTTCGAACTCGCGCGACTTTTGGCTCCTCTGAGAAAGACGGGTAACATATGTGTGTGTGTGTGTGTTTTTTTTTACTAATTGTTATTCTAAAATCACAATCAATCACCTTATATATCATCACATTTCGTATTCATAATTTCATATCCAATTCCCTCTTTTCACTTGGCAAAGCTGACTTAATTACCAAAGCGCACAAATTCAGATGACACACACACACACGCGAGCACTGACAAGCAAACAAATACACACATAATGCAGCATAAACAAACATATATAGGTCCCATTGCAGAAAGAGATACAGTTATACATTCAATTGCAAGTCAAGATTGTATGTCTTTCTGCAATGGGGTCCTGCATGGTCATACAAATAAAGAGGCAATTGGGAATGTCATAAAATATAATTACAACTGTTGTTGTTTTCTATTTCAGAGTCAATATGCGCATGTTCATTTAATATGTAATGATATATAGCATTTATATAGCACCATGTACGTATCTAGGTGCCCTATTCAAAGCACATAATTCCCCTTGGTCATCATGTACTTTTCAAACACACACAATTATCTTGTGCACTATCTCTACTCCCAGGGGAGCATACTAGCCAAGCTGCCTAATTTAACACCCGACCAAGGAGAAATTTATGAATGAAAAAGACAAAAGAAAATGGGATCCCAAGTTTCAACCGGGATTCGAACCCGATAACTCCAGATTGCTAGACAGGCACTCTTACTGACTGAGATATAGAAAACTGTAGTTTGGTGTTTGGTGTTTCGTCCCTGAAACCCCTTAGTTTTCATTGCTCGTATGGTCAGAACCTATTATAAACCTGACATAAACCAAAAGAATAGAAATCAACTTAGGGAAATATGCGAGGGAACACCAAAACATATATAAAGAAACTGACCTCCCCCCCCCCCCCCCCCCCCTTTGACTCGTTTGAGTCAAATTGCGAATAATCCTGGAATAATCCTGGTCTCAGTCTTGAAATTTGTAAGGGTACTCAGCCTCGGCTTTGAAGATGTTCTACGGGCACCCCCCCCCCCCCCCCCCCTCCCCCATCCCCGCTTGTACGACTCTCAACCAATGGTCTCAGTCTCGGTCTCGGACTCAGAAATTAGCCTGACGAAATAGCCCTGCTCCCTTAAAAAATACCTGGGTACAGTATATGCCACTGTGTCCATCTCATTCGTGTCTAAAGCCTAACCCTAAAATCAGTTTAGAATAGAGAGCTGATTCCGTAGCTTTTGGCCCTGTCAACTGCAGCTTAATGTGACACCGCTGGCATGATGATCGTTGTGTTGTATGTCTACAGCACGTGCACCCCGAAGATCAACGGATGCTGGCTTGAAGTCGAATCCTGCTGCTGCTGTATACAGCCTTGAATACAGTTGATGGCCAGTGAGAAGTGGGCATCTGATCAGGAATCTAATTTAGAGAAAGAGACAAAAGAGAAAATAGGTCTTTAGTTTTATATTTATATGCAAGGCAATGACAAGGTAAACTGAGCACTTTTCTATCTAAAATCTGGTTTTAAATTTTAGATCAAACAAATAAATTTGCCAAACTATATATACAAACTTTTAAATTTCCATTGGACCACAGTATCTATTGAAAAATATGCTACGACTATTGTCCATGGATTATACTTTCATTTGACATTATACATAATTCACATTCATAAATGGTATAATTATAATTTCAATCGTGTGTTCTGGAATTTTACTTGCCCTAAGTTAAAGGCTTTATTGTTTGGTCACTAGCTCCACTTTGCCTATTAAAATACGTGATTTTCTAAAGCATAATTACATACATTAAAAAGTAATGATAACACCGTGAAGCCAATTTACCCGTTTTGAATATGCGTGACCGAAATCAGATATGCTAATCATACACAATGACACTAATATTACACCAACTATTACTTTGCGTTAAGATAACATAATTTATTCGTGAGATATGATAACGGAAGATAAGAGAGTTCAAATCTTATTAAAAACCCAAATTTAGAAATGTATACCACAAATGTGACAAAATCTGCGCGATTCGCCTCTAAAAGACTTTTTTCGGGCCCTTTCGAAAGTTTCGGGCAGAACTGCACAAAACCCAGCACAGTTAATAGTACGTGGGGCACATACAACACGAAAGAAAACAAGTGAATACATTTCGCAAATGATGCATTTTCTCAGACCTAATACATTAACTCACCACTAACGAGCTCTTCTATGAAAATGAAATTTCCTTTTCATTCCATCAAATGGAACTCAAGATGCCACAATAATGTGGTTTTCCATCGTTGAAAATGGTCAATATAACACGCAAGTGAATGGAGCATTTCTGTTCTTGGGTGCAATTTTGGATATTGTTGACACTGTCGCTGGCTTCATGATGAAGGCGCTGTTGCTATATCCAGTGGTGTATATCGATGGGATAACCGTTTTCATCAATACTAATTTAATAATAATTATTTAAGCGCAGTAGAGTATATATTTATTGTAGCTGCGCTATATAAATGTTCATATTATTATTATTATAAATACAATTTATATATTTTGTGGGTTTTTTATTTGTGTGTTTCACCCCTTGTATCCTCTTCTAAGTAAAAAAAGAAAGAAAAAAAAGATGAGGAATACGTGTACAAAGTGTTAAATACTGATCTAGGGACAAACCATTGGCGGTAATTACAGCTATGTTGTTGGTGTCCTTTTGTTTATAAATAAAATGATATGTGATGATGATGATTGCATGCTTTGATCGTGACTTAGCAATTATGATCACCACTATCATCATCATCAACATCATCATCACTTCCACCACCACCACCACTATCATCATCATCATCATCATCATCATCATCATCATCATCATCATCATCACTATCATTTACAACCATCGTTCAAGTGCCGGCAAATATCGTTAGCGTTTGCCAGATCTTCGATGTTTCACTTTCACCCATACACAGTTCACAACAAACTGAGATTGTCAGTGGTCTGAGATATGCTCAATTTACCAAGGGCATTCCTAATATCCCTTTAGCTGACTTGAGCTTCGTGACATCAACTTCAATTGCCAGATATCCATCACATATCACATCAAAATAGACTGCATGATCACTATGATCACAATAATCCGGTACCATATGGGGGGCTTGCAACGAACAGTCACGTATCACGTACCACGTATCACGTTCACGTTTTGCGCTATTTCGTAAAATAGGTGACCCTAATTTACGAAGTGTAGGGCCTACTATTCGTTGTTTTCCACGCCGGTAAAACACGAATTGTCGCGTTTACCAAAACGTGACGTGAGTGTCCGTAGACAATTTTCGCAGCTTGAATTTATAATTAGACTCTTCTCAACGACAATTTACATTATTTTTGTTAATGCAAGCGCCAATTTGAGCTTTCGTGGATTGGATATGGTCATTTTCACAGTTAAGGGTGTAACATCTCTCAAAATCTGTCAACATTTCAAAATCTGTTTCCATGAACAATTTTACTGTTATTTTGTGCACAAATGTCCAAATTATTAGATATTTAATATTCTACATTATAAATGTGAACAATTATGTGATTATATAAAATAAAAAAAATACATTTTAATAAAAAAAAAAAAAAAATGTATTTGCTCTATTTAAAATCTGGAAAGGACCAAAGCAATAAAAGTGCTGTTTTACATTTGTTATATTTACATATTTTATAGAATTAAACACTTTCTTGGTCAAAGGTATTTTGTTTTACAAATATTTGTAAGTGAATCTCAAATTTTAAAGGAAAATCTTACTAAGATGACAAATTGTTAAGTTTATTGCAAGTTCTAAAAGGTAATGCAAGTAAACAAGTAATCAACAAATAGGTTTCAGTAAGGGGTATTTACCATCCAAATTTCAAATATTATTATGTTATTACAAAGTTGAATTGTTTACACATTTGTGTTTCGGAGGCTTCAGTTAACAATTGAGTGTGTTTCAGAGACTTCAATATTGTTAACATAGGTTTAACATCCATAATTCAGCTTACAATATAAATCATGGCTAACTTTACTTTCCAAAATGATAAAATGAAATGTGAGCTTTTATAAATATACTCAACAGAGTACACAAGTTGTAATAATACTGGTACATTTAGCAAAGTGTAACTACCTTGTTTTTCAACTATTTATGTATAGTAGCTAACAATTATCAAACCAGTTCCTGCCCTTGATTGTCATTAAATGGATACTGGTATTCAGTTAGGATGATTTGACAATATTATTTCAAACATATTTCATATTTTTCTCTGTAATTCAATGGAACATGTGTATCTTTTCTATGATATACATAGGAACCCATGTGTGTTTCAGAGGCTTCAAGTTAACATCAACATATTTTTCTGAGACTTTTATCCTTCAATGTCCATTAAAATGTGACATGGTATACAGATTTCACTTCTAGCCATATTGAAATGTAAGATTGTAATTCTAAAAATATAAACACAGGTTACAACTAAAGTTAATACTCTGTGTACTTGATGTAAATTGAACAATTACAGTTGTTACGTACACTGGATTGTTTGCATGGGCGTCGATCTGTAATTGATACCCATTCATCAGGGGGGGATGATCTATTCATTCATCCCCCCTGATGAATAGGTATTACGTAAGTATCGACGCCCATGATTGTTTGAATACTTGCAATATAATTTATCATGTGCCAGCTAATAGGCGAGTTCTGCAAACATTCCAAGGAAATCACATATTTCCAATGTGTAATTCATCATAATCAAGATTTTGAAAGAACTATCATTGGTACTGTACTGTTTACTCAACAATTATGGGTTTTGGAGACTGTATATCAATATCTGTTTCGGAGACTTCAAACAAGTTAACATCTATGATATCCAATATTTAAGTGTGCTATTTACATTATCACCTAGACAAGCGCTAAACAGGAATTTCAACTACATGTTTCTCAACAGCTTGCACTATTAAAAAATATCCTACCAAACTTTTGTATCAAGTTCAAAGAAGCTACAATGTGCTCTGCGAGGAAATATAAGCTGCCAGCTTGGACTTGGGACTTGTGTTCTTCTTGTTATGTCAGTGTACATATTAATGCCCGGAGATCTAGCTCTTCTTCTGTCTGTTAACTAGTTAAAGTATGCCCTACCAGCTTGGACTGTAGTTGATTGAGTCTTAAGTGAACTACATGTATACTTGGAATAAGAGCTTCATGATCCTCTGTACATAAATTATATAGTGTTCTCTAACTTCTCTTCTGAAAGGTTGCAGTTTCCTTGCTCATGTACAACACTAAGTAATGATGTATGTACATGAACAGTAAGGACACCAAATTATTGATTACCAATTTACTTTTCTTCTCTAGTGGTACCAAGAACTTGCTCTGATGTATATAAATCACCAAAAATGTCTCATTGATTATCCTACAACAATATCTGAGAGGTATTAAAAAATAAGGTATTTGTGACATCCTGAACTAGCAAAGGGGCTGTGCTGCCATGGTTACATTTATCTCATAACCCCTTCAAAGATGTGACATTATAAATATGGTATAACAGATACACTGTAGATCTTGATTAGTGTCAAAAGAAGACTGAGATAAATTGTCTTTACTCTTACACAGACTAATATAAAAAAAATAAACAAAGTATGTCAATTAACAGCCAAAACACATTCAGGGCAGAAAAGTGTATTGATGCAATTTAGTTCATATTTTTGGACAAACAATAGACTATTAGGAGCAGTTGCTCCTCTTTGTACAAAGTTTGTAAAAAGTTTGTACAAAGTGAAACGCCTACAAATTGTATCAAAACTACTATTTGACCTAGTCACAACTATAATTTAATAGCAAATAATGTGATTCCGAATACTACATGTACATCAAAGAACAATGAAGTGCCAATTTGTTTACCTTGATTTTTATTGAAAATATGCTTCATAAATTGAACTTTTAGTGAAAAAGTAATTAAAAGTGCCCAATCAAAGTATTTTAAACAATATCAAGCTTCTGGAGCTAAGCAAAATCATGGTGGCACTCGACATACATTTTGAGCTTTGACTTCCCAAACAACACTGAGGACTTGAATTTGAAACGTGCACGTGCACGTGCACGTGGTCAGTTCTATTCCACTCAGATCAGACATGGGCAAAAAGGAAGATAAGGGTTATGCCAATCATAACTTGAAGTTGTCGAGAACACACAACCAAGACATCGATGTCTGCATTCTTGCAACAACCTATCAGATGTGCCAGCAGACCTCTCAACCCCCTCACTTGACTGTAACCCCAATGCAAAACTGCAACAAAGGGTGGATCAACTACAAATAGATTGGGTACCCCTCAAGAGGGTTCGTACAGGAGTTGTCAGATCCAATGCCAACATACATCACTGGGGCCTTATGCTTTCCCAGCCTGTACATGTGGCACACCCGAGCAAACTGACACCCATATAATTTACCAGTGCCCCATCCTTTGTCCATCCGACAACCTAAAGCCTAACCCTAAAAACTTGGACCACGATACAATTCACAGGCTGCACCATTTGCACAATATCACATAGAAGCTGTGCTGCTTAACGAAAGACAATTTCTGCAGACTTTTCCAGAGAGCTCTCCATGTAGTGTCAAATATAACATTAGTTAAGGTCAGCAAAGTTCCATTGGACAAGTATTTTTTATTTTTATTTTATTTATTTATTTTCCGAAACACAAGTAAAAACAGTAAATACAAAAGATTCGGAGGGATGGCCCATTCAGCGCCGTCTATGCAGACATTGCTGTTCTACCATGGGGTCCCTTATCATTCTTCTGAGGCAAATTCATTGATTTCATAATAGGGTTTTGTATGCACTTGTATGTAATTGTTTGTTGCACTTGTCTATAGCACTGTGGTCTAATTTTGATCATCAAACTTCCGCTATGTTGTTTTAAAAGGACAACTGCCCAGTGCCCGCTGCAAAGTTCCTCATACATAATGACAGGTCTTTGCACATCTTCACTTCAACGGGTATGTTCAGTTTGATCAAGATGGGTTTGCAAAAAACTTCACGGATTGAAACAATTACAGATGTTAAAATGACATGAAGTCTCCGAAACAACTAAGAAATATATTTAGGATGCCCATTCTGCTTACAAATTTGGTAAAATATTGGATGTTTTTCAACATTCTGCACCCGTAACCTATTCAAGGCTTGAGTGATCAATGTGTACATATATATTACTATCAGATATGTTGGTCATTACTCATTCCGCTATGGAGTGAGAGTTGAATAATGGCATGTTAGGTAGCTAATGTGAGAAAATTGGCATTGTAATATAGTAACTACTTATAATTGAGTGAATAAAGCAGCCTTGAACCTCAAATGAGGTCTTGCACTTCCAGTAAACCTTAACAACAAAAAATATGAATATGGCAACTATACTCCTGTTTATATTTTGAGAAATGCACAAGCTTGGATGTTAAAGTGACACAGGTAAAGTGTCTAACTCCACGAAAAATACTTGGAGCTTCCTCGTTTCTCTTCTGCCGTATTTAGCTTATGGTAAGAGAATAATAAAATAGGGTTCGGTTTTTTCAAATGTCCCTTTAGTACGAAGATAATTATCATTGAAAATCATTATTTCAAAAGCGTTAGCTAACGGTATTGATAACAAGTACAATTGACGTCGCTGAATACGTCCTGCCAGCGCGCGTGAGAAATTTTCCCGACCCACTGAACTTTGAGCCTAGTGTGCGCAAATTCCATGAATTCCGTACCGTATGTAGCTGTATACACGGGTGCGGATATCGTCAAGATCAAACGGATGATTATCACTGCAACAAATCTACAACAGACCATCAGTATTTGGTGATAAAATATGAACTCAATATTCGTCTTTTCACTAGGTAAACAGTGTTCGTTTTCTTTCAAACTTTCACAAATCTTTCAATTCTATTTTACAATGATATTGATATAGGATTGAAGTCTCAAATGTCAGTTTGTGCAATATCTGACACTTTACACGGATCACTTTAACACTTAACACTTTTTTTTCATATTTCATTTCTAAAAAAATATGGTATGATTGTAGGTTTATGTTCAGTATAGTCTCCACATCCCAATTTATGATCATGAATCAGATTCAGGATGGTACATCAAAGAATTCTATTTAAAATATGCCAATTTATGATTTTAACGTTTCAGAGGCTTCATTGTGTTTCGGAGGCTTCAAGTGCTAACGGAAAATCTGTAATGTCGCCCATTTCCAAACAGTGAGGCGTATCTCAACTATTCTTAGTTCATTGATTTAGAGGCCCATATGCTTCATTTTAACAACAAGTTTAGATGAGTTCTGTTATTCATAGTTATACAAGGTGACTGGACAGTTTGTTTCGGAGGCTTCAAAACAGTTAACGGAAATTTCACTCTTTTTAGTCAAGTTGCGAAAAAAATTATATAAGACCTAGAATCAGAAATCTTCAGTCTCCCATTTTAAGTTCAGAACATGAGTTATTGTTTTTCATCAAAGACTAAAGGAATAGAGCGAAGTTTCACTCATGGCTATGCACAAGATTCTGTAAACAATTGTTAAGGAAAAAGAAGCCTCCGAAACGTCAAATTCAAATGTGCCGTTCTCGGAAAAAAGGGCGATGTAGGTTGAAAAGTAATTTGGCATTTTTCATTGAACCATTGACAATACTTTCAGCATAAAAATGGTGAACATTACAGGTATGGCTTATACATGGTGCAACCGCAAACCACACGTATTATTACAAGTATGGTACTGTTTTTTTTACATAGCAACATGGGTCAATTTATGGTACATATGTGCCTGTCACAATTTTATGAAGAAACTTCCAAGGATGGCTATGCTACCCAAGGTAGGTACTACCTAGATGACTTCTGTGGAGAAAAATCTTTTGGATCTTTAACCAATGAGAACACAACTGATCAAAATGTTAAAATTTCGATGTTACACCCTTTACCGTGAAAATAACCATATAGCATATCAACAAACTGTTGGGTCACGTAACCCAACACTTCGTAGACTTGGGCGACCTGTTTCACGAAAAGGCGCAAACGTGAACGTGAACGTGAACGTAATACGTGATACATGACTGTTAGTTGCAAGCACATATGGGGTGACCTTCTCCATCCACTATTTGCTTGAATGTTTCTCAGATGAAATAAGTTGGATTGGATTTCCGGTGATTCTCCTTGTTCTATGAGAATGCATTGTATAGAGGCTCTCGCATCATGTACATCGTAGGTTATGCTTAAGCGATTCTGAGCTAATAGTTACATACATGCTATGCATAATTATAGGTCTGTATAATATGAATATTCTGGTTTAGGTAAAAATAGAATGTCGTTTATATACATCATGTACATGGAGATTCTTGAACAGGTTAGGTGCCTAGTCTCAACAGGTTTTCTGGGGTAGCAGGTTTGTGTTTTACGGTTTCGTAAGCCGCCGAAACATCTTCAAACACAGTTCCCGCGGTGGAAACCATCTTCTCCTAGAGGTATGTCTTGGCCTTATCGCGTGAAGTTGGGCAGTTGGCTTGTTCAATATTTCCCTGGCCGTTATCATGCATGCCTGTTCCTTTATTAGAGTTGGTTTCACAACTTGGCAGTGATGGGTTAGTAATTTAAAACAACTGACACAGCTCGGAGATGTTAAAGGCAGTAAAATTCCATTTGTTACTGTTTAGTGTGGATGGAAACAACCTTTCCCGGGCTTTATTTGAATCCTCACACTATTACTATATTCTTGCACAGATCCAGAAAATGTTATTGCCTACACCAAACCGAATATCACCACGTGGAAGGGCTCCAGTGAATACCTACCATGTGACTTCACTGGGACCGCATACAAAGTCCTCTGGAACAAGATCGACAACTCCCGTCAACCACCGGCAGTTGAAACCGTCCTCAGGTACGATGATGGTACATATGAGGTCATTGGAAGCAACAGTCGCTTCTCTTGGAACGAGAACTACCAGCTCCACGTCAGAGACATCGAGGTAGTCGACGGGGCGAATTACACGTGCAAGGTGTGGAAAACGGATGGGACGCGGCAGCTCCAGAATAGCACGATTATGACGGTCAACGGTAGGCATTTATTAAGTTTTTATCTTCCTTTTCATTATACACACGGTGTGACGTCGGTATAAAGCGGTCTAACTTACACCCGCGAAATATGGCTGTATCGAAATTTGACTGCAAATGTTTAATAATTGAATGCCAATAATGCAATTTCACCCAGCAAGGTTGATTAATGTGTCTAATGCTCTTGTGCCGTCGGATATTGAAAGTCATCAATCGGATTATCCAAAGAAGATATCAGTACCATAGACATCCGAAACTTTCATAGGTCTAACAAGATGACGATAGAAAACGTTTTGTACTAAATAATTATCCTGACATGCCCGAAGAATTTATTTTACACATTTACACTATGAGCGAAAGATAGGTATGTTACCAAAATGTATAGCATGCCAGAGCTATCAATAATATGTTTTTGTCTCGAGTGTACATTATTACGTAACATTAGTTGTAGAACTGTCTTACTGCTGGTTTTCCTTTTTTTTCTCAGAACTATGATGATTTGTGCCAGTATTATTAGTCGTAATGAATTAATTCTTTTTCATCGTTACTTTTGTAATAATCAATAATCATAATTAATAAGTATCGCACTTCGTGTGTCTTCTGACAGATAAGGAATAAAGAGTATAACAGATGACATTCACTTGTTACAGAAAAAGGCTTTAATAATTTGTGCTGGAGTTGGCTATCGTGAGCACACCGATCCGCTGTTTGTTAGATTTAAATGTCTTAAAGTGGGTGAAATTAATTTTCTTCAAACCTCTTTATTCATGTATCGTTATAATAATAGCATTTTGCCTGCCTCCACGTAGAGTACTGGCACATAAATCAGTGAGACATACTGGTCCAGACGTTTGGACTTCTTTGTTAATTGAAACACGTAATTTGCCTACACTTTATTCTTTTAAAAATGCAGTCAAACGCATGCTCATTGCAAACGTCTTTGTGTAGATATTTTGTTCAATCAGTTGGTTTGTTAATTTCTACGATAACATGTATTGTAGTATTCTATATATATATTTGTGCGTAATTCGGCATAACATGTCACTGTTAAGTAATTACATTTAGGCATCTTCAAACCTGTCTCCCCCTCTCTCAGCTCCCCCCCACTTTTTCTTTTCTCTCTCTGTTTCCCGTATTTCTCTTCCAGTATGGGCTGTAACTTTCTATCATGCCCGCTACATTTATTCCTGCTCTCGAACATACTGTAGAGATTTAACTATCCTCTTTCTCTTTACTTGTAAATAATGTTTCATATTTGCTTTTTATTACTTCTTTTATTTCCGTTTGTATTAATTTATGTTTATCTATGTTTTAAGAATATGTAAAACTTGTAATATCTTAGGTATGGCCCGGGGGGGTATGTCTCCATATAAAGGGGGGTACCATGCGTGACCAAGAAATCACGTAAAAAGGGTCGTTTTTTACGATCAGGCACGTTACGTACGTTACGTGTTTAGGGTCTCGAAATCACCGAAAATCAGGAAATAGGGTATCTTTTTTACACTGCTGAAATACGCGTGTAGGGTATCAAAATTCAGCTTATGTACTTGGGTCCCACTTGGGTTGATTCAGCGCGAGAACAAGTTTTAGTCACCGTTCTGAGCTGAAATAACCACCAAATTTCGGTCCCCAAAACATCGCACACATCACATTCGCAAAGACTTGACAGCCCCTGGAGTTATCCCAGTCTCGAAAATTTGCGAAGAAACCCGGTCTCGGGCTCAAAAATGTTGAAATTTCTTGGTCTCGGCTTCAAAAATTTTCCACGAGATAATATTGAAACAAATGACAATTTTCGATGTTAAATTGCTAAAATTTTCCAGCTCGCTTCGCTCGCATTCCGTATATATAATATTCTACACCCTCGTGTGTTTATATATTACCCTTCAAAACGCAATATCATAACACGAATATACCCATACAATAATATTAAAACAATTGGCAATTTCCGATGTTAATTTGATAACATTTTCAAGCTCGCTTCGCTCGCCTTAATTACGCCATATCATAAGTCATAAACGAATATACCCATACAATAATATTGAAACAAATGGCAATTTCAGATGTTAAATTGCTAAAATTGTCCAGCTCGCTTCGCTCGCATTCCGTATAATATAATATTCTACAACCTCGCGTGTTTATATATTACCCTTCAAAACGCAATAACATAACAGAATATACCCATACAATAATATTAAAACAATTGGCAATTTCCGATGTTAATTTGATAAAATGTTCAAGCTCGCTTCGCTCGCCTTAATTACGCCATATCATAAGTCATAAACGAATATACCCATACAATAATATTGAAACAAAATAATTGCAATTTTCCGATGTTAAATTGCTAAAATTTTCAAGCTCGCTTCGCTCGCATACAACCTCGGGTGTTTATATATTACCCTTCAAAACGCAATTATATAACACGAACATACCCATACAATTATATTGAAACAAATGGCAATTTCAGATGTTTAATTGCTAGAATTTCCAACCTCGCTCCGCTCGCTTCCCCCTCCCCCAACTAAGAGGGGTTCTCAACCAATGGTCTTGGTCTCGGCCTCGCAAGATTTTGACGGACCGTGGTCTCGGTCTTGAAAATTTTGAAGGTACTTGGTCTCGGCTTCGAAAATTTTACAAAATAACCCAATTTACAAAAATAAACTCATTTACATTATGCTTGATCCATGGAAACCCTGTTATAACGAGGCAAGCGACCTCATTATAAAGGGGTTTCACTGTAGTATTACTTGCTTAGGGTATAACAAATAAAAGCAAAATAGTATTACTTGCTTAGGGTATCAAAAATAGTTATTACTTGCTTAGGGGTTTACAAAAAATTGATTACTTACTTAGGGTAGCAAATTACTGATAATCATACTTGCTTAGGGTGTATTTTTTACACCACGAAAATACTTGTTTAGGGTGCTTTTGGCAAGTCCTTGGTCACGCATGGTACCCCCCTTTATATGGAGACATACCCCCCCGGGAGGTATGGCATCACTTCAAGCTTCTAGCTTATATTGCCGACCTCTGTATGTTTCTATTTCGATGTTATGACAGTTTATTTTATGTACGAACTTGTTTACTGTGAGACATGCAGGAATAAATAAATAAATAAATAAAATAATAAATAAATATGATTATTATCCTTATATTCATTAAAGCCCTCCCTGAAGAACCATACGTCCAGATAACCCAATGTGGCAGATGTATGGCAGACCAGGGAGATCAACATTGCGCGAAGTGTACACATAACGTAACCCACGATGCAGAATCGTTCAAGCTGGACTGTTCTGTAACTGGCGCCAAACCAAAGGTGACCGACATCACGTGGTCAGAGGGAGCAACCGGCAGAGCCATCAACGACACACAGAGTGCATACACACAGCGGGCAGATGGCACATTCGACACACGGGTCACAATGTCAGCAAAACTGGCAGCAATCGATGACGGCACTTCGTTCACCTGTACCGCGACCGGAACGTCAGATAATGGCACATGGAACTTTGATGAAACTATATCTGTTCGAGTATTGCCCCCTCTTCCTCCTTCGGGTAATACAACATAAGTTTGAGTTTTAGAAACTGTGTAGATATTTTGATATACATGATGTGAATTTAATAGTGAAATTCTTTGCGCAGCATCACATTCAAGCCGATTTAAAGCTTATTGTTATCATTTAACTCATAATGACAAGAATGAGCTGGAATTGTAGTCATACTAAAAGCCATACCAACGTATATGCCTAAATGGATAGTTAATTTGAAATACATCAAACAAATATTATTTTGCAACACGTACAATTATCGTACAATTATCGTGTGTTATTATCATTTTAAATACTAACGTTGAATATAAAAAAACATAAAGGTTACTATAAACTATTATTACAAGAATGATTCAACTCACTTTTAAATAAATCGTGCACTAGATTCGATACACAAGATAAGTGACATATACAATTCTGAAGGAAGCGATCGAAATCTAAATGGCATGCGTGTATTCCACTTATGCGTAATATTTTCTTTCAGAATTAAAATTTAAATGTCGACCCACATGGGATTTATGTCATAATTTTGTTCGAAATGCCTTAAACTACGAAATAATAAATTATCAAATAATGAGTATATCTTTGCAGAAATATCATTTTCACGCTGTTCCCTTTAATATAGGTCTCTCATCAGGCATTAAAGCGGTTTTGAGTATCCTCTTCATACTACTCTTGCTGATAATATGCTGCATAGTGTTCGTGTACCTGTACAGATTCCGAAGGTCAAACCTAGATACACTCCTACCAACTCGAGGTATATAAAGTTGTGATTTTTCTTTCAACATAATGGCCCGAATTCTCATCAGTGGCACCACTTTAGTCCAGACCAGAGCACAAAATCACTAACACAAAGTGTATCCTGACACTCCAGTTTTTAGTTTGGCCGGAACCAATAATATTGTGTCCTGAATCATTCAGATCTAAATTATGGATTACTTAAGATTACTGGTGACCGGTAATATTTGACTGGAATGTCAAGCGAATCTTTGTCCCGATGTCTAAGCAAAATAGAAGCATTGATTGAATACTAAAAAGAAGCAATTATAATACCTGTGGTGGCAATTGACAACCATCAATTGGCTAGTACAATTTAACAGGTTTTACCGGTTACTATTATTTTCGGTCTTTTTTTAGCCGAGACTAAAGTTGTGCCGCTGAGTTCGGGCCAATGATTTTCCCGTACGTATATACCATGAAAGCAATTGACGATATGATATTAGTATTTTACAGATGTTATATGAATCATAGACATTTGCCCTCATTTAAAAGAAAAGTTCGCACCCTCGCTAGAGGTAAGGTTGGATATATAAATGGGCGCACGTTCATTGATTGATTATTATATGAGATTTTGAGCAGAACCAGCTCCCTTTTATGGAAGTCTTCGCATACCCTTGTGTTCGCTAACCTGGCGTTGGCACTTTGTTTGTAACGCACTTTGTTTCAAGCAATTGAGTGCCATAATCACTTCTAAACATCCTTCAGGTCTTTCATGATAACCCTTATGGTTAGGTTTCCGTCCTTCATCGTGTATGAAAACAATTGATTCATTTTAATTTTTCATAGTTCTAAGCCTTTGCAAGTTCTTGGATAGACAGTCAGAGAGAATGACTGTTGAAGAAAGCCAACCACTAGCTGGTAAGTACAACATGTATACATTGGTATAAGCATATATATTTGTAATATTATTATACTTATATTTATTGAATGATGCAACATACTGCTGAAAAATGCTTATCTTCTATAATAATGCATAATATGTAGTAAAATGAGAGTCAATATAGGGCCCAAGCTTCCGATCCTAGCTGAATATTCTCCCGAGGCTAAATGACGTCGATACAATTACAGAACACATATAGACATATACGAACAGATTTATACAGCTTAGAAAGGGGACGGAGACATGGAACAGTGGAACAATGGAGAGACTAGCTGTGAGTGGGCGATCAGACTTGGCTGAGATCGCACCTCCTTAATGGGCCGTATGCATAAAAACAAGCAATTGCTTGTGCTAGCCTTTTGCTTGAATCGGTATGCATACAAACAAGCAATTGCTGGCAAGCAAAAGCTTTTGCTAACAAGCACAAGCAATTGCTTACAAGCACAAGCAATTGCTTACTGCTCGTAAGCAATTGCTAACCAAACAAGCAATTGCTTAAAACAGTATGCATAAAACGAACCTTTTACTTGTCTTGATAAGCAATTGCTTGCGTTTTTTTCAAGCACCTCCAGACCAGCTTGAGCTCTTGCTTACTAAGGACATTCGCGTTTTAGAATCTAGTTTTCATTCCGTTTCAGGATGATTTAGAACTCCTGGTTCCAGAGGTTATGTTGTGATTACATATTTAATCAAATGGCTGTTATTTTAGACATTTATATCCATGTAGGCAATTTTGTTCATGATTTGAAAATATTTGCGTAAGAAAAATACTGTTGCCAGGTCGGGCACGACCAGGGAAAGCTGCTATGCAAGGGACTACACGACGTTTGCATACACTACGAATCCCCTTTGTTGTCATGCAGTGCGATGTTCACACAACCGTAACGATGCTTTGTTCAACACGTAAGCAATTGCTTAGGCAGTGTAAGCAAAAGGTTTCAGCACAAGCAAAAGCTTATGCATACGAAATTAAGCAATTGCTTGAACTTGATCTTTTGCTTGACAAGCTCTTGCTTGTGCTTGAAGCAATTGCTTATAAGCAATTGCTACGTTTTATGCATACGGCCCATTAAATCATATCCTATATTTACTTACCACCACTCTTCATCAATCCTACCTCATTCAAATAAGCACCATGTTGTTTACCACCCCCTTTAATCTACTGTGGCCACTTTGGACTCCCTCACAATATTGTCTTTGACCCCTTTGTTTCTATGCCTACTCTCTTACCCTATTCATATGTATGCCCATTCATAGGGCCGTACACATATTGGAGCGGATTTTTTCCTTAAAAATGTTCAATATTTAAATGCCTATTAGTCAGTCAGGCACTAATATCGAATATTATCACAGTCCCATTTTACGGCCACTACTGACAGGGTCAATGCTTAAAATGTCTCAGGATGTTGTAATCGAGCTTGTTGACGCTGTAAAAGGACTGTTCGTCCCACTCTTTGGTCAGAGCCCCAACTAGTTATTGTTGCGTATGGAGAAAGTTGCCTCTGCCATTAATGGCTTGGGCTAGGACATCACAGGCATGCTCAAAAGGGCTCGTATCAAGGTAAGAAGCAGGCCATGTTAACTAACTGCTGCAACCCCATCTTATCAAACAATTATCTAACTGCAGCTGCCCTCTGGGACATAGCGTTGTCGTCTTGCATCAATAAATGGTTTCCGTGGGGCCTTCTTGCGTGCTGGAGACAGTAATTTTACAGAATGTCCCGGTGGACGATGGCGTCGACATTTTCACCTGGAATCACCAGTGGCGTTTCACAGTCATAGTGAATACCTGCCAATACAACCATTTTGCCGTCACAACCTCAAATCGTTTTGTGAAGGCAGTAATCTTGGAGATTTTTGCCAAGATCGACGAACCATTTGTCTTTCATCTGTTCGGTCATTAAGGTTGACATATTCCAATCGGCGATCTTCTGTACTCCGTAGTCCAGGGACGTCCGGTAAATCTGCGTTTCATGGTTTGGAGTGGACACTTGGTAGTTTTTTCTTGCTCGGTGGCCATGTTGTTAGAGCGATCTCCGATGTACAGTTTGGTGGAAAGTGTTGATTTCATAGTGTCTTCTTAAATGGATCTAGTAACCTCGTTGACATGTGCAAAAAGCGATGAGTGGTTGATAAAATGTATATTGTTGTTATCTGATATGTCCACTGGGTGTTGTGTGAAAATTTCAAGTTAAATGGACTTTATGTGGCCGAGTAATGAGCAAAAATGCAAAGTGACATTCACTAACTCATTGCACTCATTTTGTACACGGTTCTGAAGATCGAGTGGATAATTTTACATCTGAACACCTCAATCGTAAATATCTTTTTAACGAAAGGGAAATTTGAAAAACCGAAACCTGTCCCATGTTTTTTTTTTTATATGAATACAACAAGGTATGAAGGAACCGCTAGAATTTCAAATGGATTTTGAGGATTTGGACAATGTTACTCAGTCCCTTTGATAGACGGCGAAGGCTTCTTGTTGGTATGCCCCGTTTCTACGGCACAAGTTAAGCAATTTGTGATTATTTATATCCTGGCGGTCAATCTTGGACGACCCAGAGATTTCCGTAGCTTTAATTTGAGGTTTGAGGATTTGACAGAGCGTACCCTACGATGTTCCAACGAAATAGTGGACATTGCTTGTTGACACCCCTTCCTGGTGGAGCACAAGCATCGTTTGGCGTGCAGCCAATATCGTTGGGCGGGGTACGGCCTAGAGAGCCTTTGTGCCAATTATGGTTTGATAAGGAGTGTCATGATGCTCGCCAGGCTTATATGAATATTAAAAATAGGTGGAAAAGGAAGTTTAAATTTATAAGGAACTCTGTTATAAATAGGGATTCTCAGGATTATGAGGATGCTGGTAAGCGATACAAAAAATTATTGAGGTATAAGAAAAGGTTATTTTATAGAAATTTAAATAGGACATTGAGGTCTTTGCGCTCTGTTAATCCCAAGGAGTATTGCCAATTGTTAAAAGTTAATAAGAATAATTGTGGAGGAAAATATATAGATGTTCCATTGGCTGATTTTGAAAAGCATTTTAGTAAGTTGGGGAACAGAGAAGATGTTAATGACTCATTTGATGAAATGAGAGAGTTAGATATGTTAAGAAATGATGATAATTTAGATTTTCCTGTTACATTAGAGGAGGTTGAGTTGATGATAAAGAAATTGAAAAATTCTAAGGCTTGTGGAATAGATAAAGTAAGAAATGAGTATCTTAAAAGTTGCTCAGTTGACATGCTTGAGGTGTTAGTACGTTTTTTAAATATTATATTAGATACTGGTGTTGTGCCAACAGAATGGTGTATTGGTATAATTATTCCTATATTTAAGAATAAAGGGGGGAATACAAATCCTGATAATTATCGAGGTATAACATTGCTTAGTTGTTTGGGCAAGCTTTTTAATTCAATTTTGAATAATATAATTTCTACTTTGTTAGAAGATGGCCACTTGTTAGGTGAAGAACAAACTGGGTTTCGTCCAAAATATTCAACTCTTGATAATGTTTTTGTTTTGAAAAACATTATAGATTTTTATTTCATTAATAGAAAACGATTATATTGTGCCTTTGTAGACTTTAAGAAGGCTTTCGATTTAATTGATAGAATTTGTTTATGGTTTAAAATGTTGAAGATTGGTATACACGGTAAAATATTTAGAGTTATTAGAAACATATATGATTCAGCAAAATCGTGTATTTCTGTAAATGGAAGGATTTCGGATTTATTTAGTTGTAATGTAGGCGTTCGACAAGGTAAAAAATTTATCCCCCCTTCTCTTTGCTATTTTTTTGAATGATTTTCAAGAGTTTTTAAGGGACTCGTATAGTGGACTGCCGCTGTTCGATAGATTTATTTTAGATTCATTGAATTTTGAAGGGAACAATGGAAGTATTTTTAAGAGCCAGTATTCAACATTGTTATATGCTGATGATACAATAATAATGGCAGAAACTCCAAATGACTTACAAAAAGCCCTTGATGCATTGAATGATTATTGTGGTTTGTGGCATTTAACTAAGGTTATAATTTTCTCTCGTGGCAAAGTTAAAAGATTTCCAGAGTTTAGTCTTGCTGGAGAAAGAATTGAAGTTGTGGATGACTATGTTTATTTGGGAGTTATCTTTAATTATAATGGTACCTTTAAGAAGGCAATTTTAAAACAACTTAGTCAGGCAAGGAAAGCAATGTTTAGTATGTTAATTAGAGCCAAAAAATTACAGTTATCCATTGAAACACAGTGCCATTTGTTTGATCATTTGGTATTGCCAGTTTTATTGTATGGCTGTGAGATTTGGGGCTTTGAATGTATTGATAAGATAGAAGTCTTTCATAGGAAATTCTTAAGAATGATATTGCGTGTTAATAATTGTACACCAGACTGCATGGTGTATGGCGAAACTGGTCGGACTGTGATTTTGAATTATATTAAATGTAGAATGATTGGATTTTGGTTGAGATTAGTTAAAGGAAAACAGACTAAATACTCATACATTTTATATAGGATGATTTTGTACATGTTATCTGATGAGCAGAACTTATTAGGATACAAATCACAGTGGTTGGTATTCATTAAGAAGCTACTTGATAAGTCAGGGTTAGGGAACATTTGGCTTACTCGAGGTGAAGGTCATAGTATTGATTGGGTTGTGTCGTCTTTAAAATGTAGATTAAGAGATATTTTTGCTCAGGAGTGGCAATCTACTACTTGGTCAAACCGTATTTGTACTAATTATAGAATATTTAAAATTAGTCTCAATTATGAACGTTATTTGATGTAGAACACACAATCTTCTGGTTAATAAGAGTAGATTTGATGTCACTGTAGTAGATGAAATGCAATGTTCTTTATGCTCCTTAAAAGGCATTGGTGATGAATATCACTATCTTTTTATTTGTCCATTTTGTAATAATGAAAGACAAATGTATTTACCAAAGAAACTGTATGATTGTACTCCGTGTGCTTTGTATATGAAATCACTTTTTAATACGCTTAATACTTGCCAGTTAAAGAAGTTAGCATATTTTGTTAGAGTTATTATGTTAAAATTTAGCTTGAAAACATATTTTGATGAGGATTGTCTCGTTAATGATATGAGAAATAGAGCACCAATATTGACACGAAGTGGCAGAAGGGTAAATTGCCCAGAAAGGCTGAATTTGTAGATATGTTTATGTTACATTGTTGTTGCATGTTTTGTTTTTGAATTGTTGTATATTGTTAAAAAAAAGTTTGTACTCTCATACCCCGGGGGTCGATAGAGTAAATAAAATCTTACAATCTTACAATCTTACAAATCTTACAATGGTTGACAAATCAACAGCAACTCTGTGAAATTACCCATTACGATGACTAGTTGGACATACGCTTTTCAGAGGAAAAGGGGCGCTTATCATCAAAGGTCCTGCTTTTCAAGGCTCCAAGTAAAAGGCTAAATTGATTAATGTAAATTTATGCAACATTCAATTTACTTTGTTAGTTTGAATACATTATGGTAGTTTTAAAATGATTCATGAGGCGCAAACAAAAAGGAAATAGATCTATGAATTGAAGTAAAATAAAAACAGGGGGTGGGGTTACAATTTACACGTTCATTATTTTATTGTTTGGGAGTGTTGCATAAAGATCCCAATAAAAAAAAAACATTAACTGTACTTTGGTAGGTTGGACACATTGTGTTATCATTATACTTATTTTAAAAATAATTCATGGGGCGCAAACAAAAAGGAAAAAGATTGAAATTCGATCTTAAAACAAAAAATCAAACTTTATGGGCAAAATTATGTAGAAACACATGCCAATACTTGTTTGTACATGTATATTGAAATTTATACATACGTGCAGATTTCAAAAGTAGGGCTGTAATATAAGGATGTAAGTTCTAATTTCTGCTGAGAATATAGATTTCCCCATGCGAATAACGTCATACATTTTCTGTCTGTTTTCTGTTTTCCAGATCCTTTGATCGCTGAACTTGAAGAGAAACGGAAAAGTATCAGAAATTACGTCCCGGGAACCGCTACAAACTTCGAATTCCCGGAAAATAAAGTCATTAACATTGGACTCTATGGAATCATGTCAGCAGGAAAATCGGCTCTCATTAAATCGCTACATTTTGCGCTGAAAGGTAACCCCATTTATTGTCTTTCTCGGTCAGGCATACAATTCTTTTGGTAGGAGGATGAGCGAAACTTCTGGTTAATTACTCATTTCCATATGTATCATCACATTTCGTGCGATAGCATGTTTATCCCAAATCAAGCTTATATATAAATCCCAGGCATTATTTTACTGTTGCTGATATATTCTAAACTAATTTGGGTCATTGATATCTTAAACTTGATTTCCATTTCTCAGACCATAGAGGGTAGAATCTGATTCGATGGCCTGCCAAAGATCTATGAATTGAAGTAAAATAAAAAACAAGGGATGGGGGTTACAATTTACACGTTTATTATTTTACTGTTTGGGAGTGTTTCACAAAGATCCCAATTAAAATTAATAAGTTGCACTTCTAAATTATGGAAAGTCATTAGTTTTTGTTACAAACAAGTTTCTAAACAGGCCTACAATTTTGATAAAAATCATTAATATTTTCTTTTATCAAAGAAACTTCAAGTTATTGAAGTTCAGCTAGGGAAGTTGGCCTGTATGATTTAGAGGATTTTTTTTAAATTTTTTTTTTATAGATTTCTGCCCTTATAAAAGACTATATCGTCGTTAAAGGGATAGTTGAGTTTTGGTAAAGAGAGTACAATTTTTGTCAAACTGAATTTTAGTAACCAAAACCTACATCATTACATTATAAAGTAATATTTATAACACCACCATGCTGGAAAGGAATACAAAATTACAAATGACTAAGTAAAAAGCCTGTTATCATTAAAAAAAGAGCCGTTCAAACTAAAGAGGGCGCTAACTAAACACTCATCTGTTTCAACCATTATAAAGAGAGATAATCAAAAACCCTTAAAAACCCTCTCTTGTAATTTTGTGAAAAGAGGAAGCATTTTAATTTCTTTTTTAAACGGTTGGTTCAAAATGATCGAATAATTGTGTGGCCTCACAAGTATTACAAATGTTATGTTTATGGATATTTCAGCCATTTTTCGAACCGATTTCGATCAAATAAAGTTTATCCTGTCATTGAAATTGTATGCTCTTTCGGATTTGCCAGTCAGTTTTTCATTATCTCAAAATAAATATTTAGTGTAGCGCCCTCTATACCAAAAATCAACTATCCCTTTAAGGCTGATTTCCCTGAGTAAACAAACCTTTAAAAAGCAAGCAGTTCTGCACAGGCAACACACCGGTCAAGTTAACTTTGCAAAAGGTAGAGTGTGAAATTATGTGAAAAGTTTAAAACATTTGCATTTGGGCTCTTGAATACGTTGAATTTTGAAACTACAAATGGCTGTCCATAATAATTGTTAAGTTCGACAAGGAAATCTTAGTAAAACACCCCCATGTATCGCTATGTTTAGCCATGCGAAGGGGCATGAGGTAGCAAATCGCTCTGACATTCCTAACAACACGAATTCATCACTATCATTTACCACAGGTGCGTTTCAAGATAACATTACAATTACGCCTTCTGTTGATCAGGGAGGAAGTGCAAGTATGTTTCGGGAGGCTGTACCGCTCACGAAACGCCTCCATTTGGTGGATACCAGAGGCATGAAAGACTACGACTTAGATAACGTCAAAGGCCTTCTGGAAGAGATCCGTAAGCATTGCGATCGAAGCTCATTATACATATTAGACATGGTGGAGGGAACCAACACTGTCCTCTTAACTAGTATTGTATATGTCTCCTGTTTGAATAGTACAGACCTACTCTTCAAAATTTAACGTGAAATAAGATTTTTTTAGAAATGTCAGATTTAAGTCTACAACATTGTAATATTACAGGTGTTCAAACAGGCCTACATCTAAAATAAAATTGAGAACCAACATATACAGTGCGAGTAAAAAAAAAAAGAAATTGGACTTTGATAGCTTGTAAATCCACAATTCTAAACATGTATAATTATGTTGATATTGGTATCATGTTAAAGCTTGGGAAATTGCCTTTAAAATGATACATCATACATGTCGATCACTTTACGCTTCATCGAACGCGACCTTGTTATCAAAAGTCATGCACTAACTACCCGTGTCCAAGTTTGCCGTTGTCTTGTTCTAAACACAACAACACAAAAGTAAGTCCCCACTAATAGAAATAGCGTAACTTTTGAACGAAAAAAGTCTTGTGCAAAATAACCTGGCGGGATTGTTTCTACACTTATTGACTAACTTATGTGTGAAAATGAACTTTATCCGTCGAGTCATACATGAGTAAGCACACATTAATGGCAAAATTGACACTTTTCAAAAGTCACAAGCGTCATGTGACTTTTGAAAAGTGACAATTTTACCTTCATTATGTGCTCACTCATGCATGACTCAAAGGACCAATTTAATTTTCACATAGATGTTAGTGAATAAGTGTAAGAACAATCCTGCCAAGTTATTTTGCTCAAAACACTTTTGCTAAAAAGTTACGCTATTTTGATTAGGGGAGGATTTTTTGTTGTGTTTATCATAAATGAATGCGTCTGTTTACCGTTTTTTCAAAAGAACATTTCAAGAATATCCTTTGGTGAATCAAAACAAAATACCAGCTGGTTGCCATTTTTTTTCATGTTTATCAGGGTGGAAGGGGATCCCCCACTTTCCTTCCATTAGCAACCCCACTTTTTGGAGGCAGTGGCCCCTGAATAGGACATGTAGGATGAAGTTATCTTTGGAAATCAAACAAAAGATGCAACCATTCACAAAACAAGAACA
>JBAMJV010006606.1:0-77400 GCA_037951105.1 Echinarachnius parma
GAAATTGAAATGTAGACCCACATGGGATTTAATGTATAACTATGTTCGAAATGCCCAAGACTACGAAATAATAAATGACCAAAAACATGATTTTCATGTTGTTCCTTACAGGTCTCTCATCAGGCGTTAAAGCGGGTTTGTGTATCCTCTTCCTGCTAATCTTGCCGATAATCTGCTGCTCAGGGTTCGTTTACCTGTACAGATACCAAAGGTCATACCTAGAGAGACTCCTACCAACTCGAGGTATATAATTCAAGTTGTGATTTGTCTTTCAACATAATGGGCCGTATGCATAAAAACAAGCAATTGCTTGTGCTAGCCTTTTGCTTGAATCGGTATGCATAAAAACAAGCAATTGCTTGCAAGCAAAAGCATTTGCTTACAAGCACAAGCAATTGCTTACTGCTCGTAAGCAATTGCTTACCAAACAAGCAATTGCTTAAAACCGTATGCATAAAACGAACCTTTTACTTGTCTTGATAAGCAATTGCTTGTGTTTTTTCAAGCACATCCAGACCAGCTTGAGCTCTTGCTTACTCAGGGCAGTCGCGTTTAAGGATAACATTTTCGTACCGTTTCAGGATGATTACAAGCTCCCTATTCCAGAGGTTATGTTGTGATTTCATATTTAATCAAATTCCTGTTATTTTAGACTTTTTACGGCAATGTTTGTCCATCTATCTGCACAGAAACCCCCCTGATGCTCTGCGCTGTTTCCCCCCTATTTGCGTAATAAAAAATACAGCTGCCAGGTCGGGCACGAAGCGTTGTTGCCCAGCAGTGCGATGTTCGCAAAACCGTAACGATCCTTTGTCCAACACGTAAGCAATTGCTTAGGCAGTGCAAGCAAAAGGTTTCAGCACAAGCAAAAGCTTGTGCATACGGATTTAAGCAATTGCTTGTAAGCAATTGCTTTAAGCACAAGCAAGAGCTTGTCAAGCAAAAGATCAAGTTCAAGCAATTGCTTGAATTCATATGCACAGGCTTTTGCTTGTGCTAAAACCTTTTGCTTGCACTGCCAAGCATTTGCTTACGTGTTGGACAAAGGATCGTTACGGTTGTGCGAACATCGCACTGCAGGACAACAATGCTTCGTGCCCGACCTGGCGGTAGTATTTTTTTCTTACGCAAATAGCGAAGAAACAGCACAGAGCATCAGGGGGGTTTCTGTGCAGATCGATGGACAAAAATTGCCGTAAAAAGTCTAAAATAACAGGAATTTGATTAAATATGAAATCACAACATAATCTCTGAAATAAGGAGCTTGTAATCATCCTGAAACGGTATGACATTTTGATCCTTAAACGCGAATGCCCTGAGTAAGCAAGAGCTCAAGCTGGTTCAGAGGTGCTTGAAAAAACGCAAGCAATTGGTTATCAAGACAAGTAAAAGGTTCGTTTTATGCATACGGTTTTAAGCAATTGCTTGTTTGGTAAGCATTTGCTTACGAGCCGTAAGCAATTGCTTGTGCTTGTAAGCAAAAGCTTTTGCTTACAAGCAATTGCTTGTTTGTGTGCATACCGATTCAAGCAAAAGGCTAGCACAAGCAATTGCTTGTTTTTATGCATACGGCCCATTGGCCCGAATTCTCATCAGTGGCACCACTTTAGTCCAGACCAATCCCAGACCAGAGCACAAAATCACTAACACAAAGTTTATCCTGACATTCCAGTCATAGTTTGGCCGGAACAAATAATAGTGAGTCCTGGATCATCCAGATCTAGATTACGGATTACTTTAGACTACTGGTGACCGGTAATATTTGACTGGAATGTCAAGCGAATCTTTGTCCGGATGTCTAAGCAAAAATAGAAGCATTGATTGAATACTAAAAAGAAGCAATTAGAATATCTGTGGTGGCAATTGACAACCTCCAATTGGCTAGTAAAACTTAACAGCTATGAAACGGTTTTACCGGTTACTATTATTTTCGGTCTTTTTTTAGCCGAGACTAAAGTTGTGCCGCTGATAGGAATTCGGGCCAATGATTTTCCCGTACTTAGCATGATAGCTATTGCCAATATAATATTAGTATTTTACAGATGTAATATGAATCATGGACATTTGCCCTCATTTAAAAGAAAAGTTCGCACCCTCGCTAGAGGTAAGGTTGGATATAAAAATGGGTACACGTTCATTGATTCATTATTATATTAGACACAGTACAACAAAGCTTTGAGCACAACCAGCTCCCTTTTATGGAAGTCTTGTACTGTCCCTTTGCATACCCTTGTGTTCGCTAACCTGGTTTTGGTATTTTGTTTGTAACGCACTTTGTTTCAAGCAATGAATTGCCATAATCCCTTCTAAACATCCTTCAGGTCGTTCATGATAACCATTACGGTTGGGTTTCTTTCCTCCAATATTGTCTTTACA
The DNA here is from genome assembly GCA_037951105.1 of Echinarachnius parma. NCBI lineage: Eukaryota > Metazoa > Echinodermata > Echinoidea > Clypeasteroida > Echinarachniidae > Echinarachnius > Echinarachnius parma. The sequence goes on from JBAMJV010006606.1 coordinate 2,377, forward strand.
TGTATGAAAAAATCCATTCAAATACCAGTGGTATTTTTTATGTTTCAGCAGGGACATTCTGTTATAATTCAGAAGACATCTTTTGTAATGTTTGTCAAGATTGTAGTAATTGTATTGTAGGGATAGTTGAGTATTGGTCAAACTTAACTTTAGTAACCAAAACCTGCACCATTACGGTACAAAGTAATAGTTATAACTTCACCATGCTCGAAAAGTATACACAATTACAAACGATTAAGTCAAACCCCTGTTATCATTAAAAAAGAGCCGTTACAACTCAAGAGGGCGCTGTTAAAAAAATATTGGTTTTAGCCTTTTTTCATTAAAAATTGTGCATTTAATGTTTGTTAAAAAGATGAGTCAATAGAGATATCATCAACGACTTTTTACAAACCTATTCTGATTGTTTTCAAAGTAGTCTTCGAGCATTTTTTGAAATTTGTCTAAAAAGTCTAAATATCGCCCTGTGATTGCCGGTGAAGAACATTTTGAATAAAAATATATTTATGGATATTTCAGCCGTTTCTGAACCGATTTTGATCAAATAAAGTTTATTCTGTCATTATGATTGTATGTTTTTTTGAATTTGACAGTCAGTTTGTCATTATCTCACAAAACAATATCGGGGGGCACTTCGGGAAATACCAATACTCAACACTAGCTCTCCCTGCAACGAACGCCAAATCAAACAGAAAAGTAATCGGTACGATAGAAGAAGCACGAAAACTGAGGTAAATATATATATAGAAGGAACAGAAAGACAAAACAAAACAAACAATAGACTAATAGAGAGAAAGAGATAGAACTGGAAGAACTTATATTTTCCCTGGTAGGTTCCCGACCCTCTAAATTGACTTTACTTTGAATGAACTCATTATTATTTTTCTAATTTAGTTTCATTTGTTGTTTTTTAACTTACTTTATATTTTGTGGTTATGCTATTAATATATATTTTTTGCAGTTGTTGTTGATGTTATTGGGTAAATGGGGAAGAATTTCCCATGTGTAATATGTAATAAATCAGTTACAGACAATCAAAAGGGTCTTAAATGCACGACGTGTAGAAAATGGGTTCACATCTCTTGCTCTGACGTTTCAGATGAAAAATATAATAATCAATGGGAACAGTTTTTAGATTGGGAATGTCGAAAATGTTGTATGAAACACATGCCATTCTATGATGAAAGGTCTGGATTCACTGCGTTCACTTGAATGTAGTTAGTTTATTCAAACACTTTGATGAAATTAAGACTCTTTTATGTAATAATAATATTCATATATATCCTTTGATCCCGCATTATACTTAGAAACATATGCCAATAATGTTTCTGTATATTGAAATGCATACATAGTTCGGATTTGAAAAGAAGGTCTGCAATAACATTAACGTTCGAATTTCTTCTGAGAATATAAATTTCACCATACAAAGAATGTCATACACTTCTGTCTTTTATCTGTTTTCCAGCTCCTTCGATCGCTAAACTTGAAGAGAAACGGGAACATATCAAAAACTACGTCCCGGGAACCGCTACTACATTCGATTTCCCGGAAAATAAAATCTTTAACATTGGACTCTATGGAATCATGTCAGCAGGAAAATCGGCTTTCATTAAATCGCTACATTTTGCGCTGAAAGGTAAACCCCTTATTATTGTTTTTTTTTTGGTCAGGCATACAAATGATGAGTAATTAACCCTCTGGTTAATTCAAGTAATTTGATGTAATTGAAATTCAGCTAGGGAAGTTAGCCTCTATGACTGAGTGGATTTTCCTTCATATTTCTACATTGATAATGTTTTTTTCTTGTCGTTATGGCTGATTTCCCTGAGTAGTACTAAATGACCGAACAAAACAAAAAAAAATAAAAAAAATAAACCTTCAAAAAGCAAAAGGTTCTGCCAAGGCAGACCGGGCAAAACACCCCCACTTATCGCTATTTTTAGCAATAGGAAGGGGCATGAGGACTGTAGCAAATCACCCTAGCTGACTTCCCTAACACCACGAAAATTGACGAATTCATCACTTTCATTTACCCACATGTGCTTTTGAAGATAGCATTACAATAACGCCTTCTACTGAACAAGGAGGTAGTGGCAGTATGTATCGGGAGGCCGTGCCGCTCACGAAATGCATTAATTTGGTTGATACAAGAGGCATGAAAGAACACAACTTAGATAACGTCAATGACCTTCTGGAAGAGATCCGTAAGCATTGCAAAGTTTATTAGACATGTTAGACATGTTGGAGGGAACCAACACTGTCCTCTGAACAATTACCTATTTTACATTTGACTTGTTTGAATAGTACATACCTACAAATTTAACACATTTTTTTCAGAAATGTTAGATTTTAGTGCACAAAATTGAGATATTATTTATAGGTTTTAAAACAGGACTATATCTGAAATAAAAAGGAAAACGAACATCTAGACTTATGTATAGCTTACTTGTGCACTTGGTATAAATTAGATCTGGATTCGAATTTGTCTGTGATTAGAATTGGAATCGCGATCACGTAAATATATCATGGAATTGACGTTTAACTAAATAATTGTATGAGGTAATCATCTAATGAGACCGTTGTCCAAACCCTGACTGGCTTCTTAGCTATAATGTACTGCAGTAGCATTACGCATAGTGCTACTCGGTAACCTTCATCTGGGTTCCCATAGATAATGCATGGGAGATTTGGAGTAAACACGATGGCAAACTATCGAATAAGAATTAAGTTCCCTGTTAAATCATATAATGCTTTCCATAGACATACTAAAACAGCATTATGCCTATGTCTGTACTTTTCATGAATGTGAAATTATTGTTGGAAGATTTTGTTATTCTTTGATCTATAATATACGGAAATTAGGGGAAAGAAGCCAATTCATCAAATATAGCTATGCTTGATTTTCTTTTTGTGCTGTAGCGTCAATAAAAACAGGATGCTTGTTTCCTTCAATTTCAGCGTTAAAACACATAATGCATTAGACCCGTAAGCAGGATTTTTCAAGGGGGTTTGTAATTTACAAAAACCGGACCGAGACCGAGGCCGAGACGAACTTTTTAGATGGTCGAGACCAATAAAAACCTTTCTGAATTTGGGCAGGGGGAGGGGTGCATACACACCCAACGTACTCCCCCTTCCTCGCTACGGGCCTGTGCATACACTTCCAAACCGTCAAGATTGAATACGAAACAAGGGAGGCTAACCCATTTCTTGATTGCTAGAAGTACGTTTTTGCATTCCTCAAGAACAATACGAATTTTAGTATTGTATTATAGTATATTATTACACATACAGGCCAGTCTTTGAATTCATTAAATTATGTATTTTGTTTCCATCGAGGGTTTGTCATTCATAGCGGTAATTATTGTTATGATAATACTATCGTAACGTGTATTAAACAGCTCTACAAATGTGGATTTGCAGTGCATTATCATTACGATAATACCCTAGTAGAATAATATCATCAATCCAGTGCACATTCATACGTTTACTAATGACGTATGGATGGATTTGCGCGTGTTTAATTATGACGTATGAATGGATTTGCTCGTGTCTATTTATGACGTATAAATACGCAAAAATGAAAATGTTTGATCAGTAATTTGAGATTCAATGCGTTGTTCTTCTTCAATGAACTAGACAGATTAAGATGTATGTTTTTGTTCATTATGTAATGTTTTCCTCTGGATAGTATGTATAATAATAATAATATTGACTGGCTTGTTCTTTCGTGATATATCATAAATATTGCATTCGCTAGGATCATATTGCACTCGTCTTCGACTTGTACAATATGATCCTAGCGAATGCAATATTTCTGATATACCACTCAAGGCCAGTCAATATTATATAAACATTCATGTATAAACATGATATATGTGATCGATTTCCATAGGTGGCGAACGAGGACAAGACACAAATAATAAGACAACTGGTGGGACAGAAATTCATTGCCCAGTTTTTGTCGTCAAATCAAGGTATGTTTATAAGAACAGTATCACAGAATTGTCAATATAGTGGGACAGATATAATGGACCCAAACTGCAAACTATATAAACATGGTCATCTTTTAATAAATATTAGTGGCTCCCATGGTTACTTTGAAGCACAGATCGTATCCAAATAAAATACGGAATTACATGATTAAATGCCGGACGTTGGATATTTTGTTGCATAGCTTGGAATTAATTTTTTTACAAATGTCGGGAATTATTCAGGCCCCTGGGAACGTTTTTTTTTCCACAGGGGTGCTGAGCCCCAGAGCCACCTGTTATGCCCGGCGCAGACAGAGCCGACTCGACTGGTTGTCATTCCGATCGGCTCAGTTTTCAGTGCCTCGCGACACACATTTTGCCAGTCGAGAGACAGTCGGATGCCAGTTGGGGCCGATTCAACGCGATAAATCTGCTCCGACCGACCGGGCCCAACTCTAGCCTGATTTAAACCAGTCGGATCGGGTCGAGTCGGCTCTGTCTGCGCCGGGTTTAGGTTGCCGTAAGCAGTGTTTCAGTATTGGGGGGGGGGGGGGGGGGGGGTGTAGAGCTAAATGTTACTAGTATTCATTCTAGTATTATTACTAGTATTATTCATTAATAGTATAACATAACTCATGCATTACATATTTCTGAGAGTGGCCCTGGTGCATAAAAAGGAAAAATTATCCTGAGTTCCTGACAGGATTGTCAGCCAATCAGAATCTAACATTTATGACTTAAGATTGATTTTAGGGACTTAGGATTGATTTTTAAGTGTTAAGCAATGGGACTCAGATATTTCTGTGGTACATATACATGTATCATATTGATATGGATAATGGAGTTGTTTTTCTTACCAAAATTTTATATTTTTAGTAATCTTTCGACAATAATGGGATCCTAAATCTAAATATGGGCATACAATAATTATAACAATGTTTGTATTATTCTTAGAAACACAAATAAAATATGGCTGCCACCAATTAGTGAAGCACTTTTCTGTAACAAAAGTGTTAATGTGTCTTGCTGATTACAGCTCCAATGGGAGCCAGACGTGACAGTATATATATATATATACTGTATATATATCCATGCGGTCTCTGCGGCCTAGTGGTGAAGGCGTCGGCGTTCAAAGCAGGAGACCCGGGTCACGCTAAATCTGTACGCACTGCGAAATCCGTACGCAGTCGCAAATGCGCATGCGCACCTGTGGGAAAATTGTCTGCGAAATTCGTATCCCGTCGTAATAAAGCATGCAAAATGCCTCATTGAGGCTCCTCGCGGCACAAAGTGATGTGAGAACCCGACGGTTGATTAAGAAACTCCACGGAGTCCATGTGCACGCCATCTAAAGGTTTTTCTAAAACATGCGTCAATTTTGTATTAGCATTAAATTGCGGCGTAATAATGGTTACGATTTTCGCAAGACACGCACCATAACTGTCTAAGCGCATGCGCATTTGCGACTGGGTACGGATTTCGCAGGTCACGGATTTAGCACCACACCGGGTTCGAGTCCTAGCGGAGACAATGTTTCGACCCGTGCCTTTTTTTCATTTGGAGGATTTAAGGGAGGAACATTGCTTATTAAGCTACGCCTTCTATTCTTCCTTTTCAATCATTTATGAATATTCTTTGCAATTATATATATATATATCTATCTATCACCTTTCGCTTATATATATATATATCTATATATATATAAGCGAGAAGTGAACTAATACATACAGCTTCGGTTTCTTCCAATATATAAATAATTGCAAGGAGTAATCATAAATGATTGAGAAGGAAGAATAATAGTAGGCGTAGCTTACTCAAGTATTCATGGGGAAGGAGTTACGAACAATGCAAGCCGCCTTTACTTCAGCTGGATCACAATAGCGATTCATTTATATATTGGAAGAAACCAAAGCTGTATGTATTAGTTCACTTCTCGCTAATATATATATGTTCTAACTAATATACTTGAATCGCTATTGTGATCCAGCTGAAGTAAAGGCGGCTTGCATTATTCGTAACTCCTTCCCCATGAATACTTGAGTACAAAGGGCCGAGAGATTGGCTTGCCAATGACCTGAACTGGATCTGTCTTTAATCACACGGTCCCCGTGGCCTAGTGGTTAAGGCATCGGCGTTCCAAGCCGGAGACCCAGGTTCGAGTCCTGGCGGAGACCAATTTTTCGACCAGTGCCTTTTTTCATTTGGTGGATTAAAAGGAGGAACATTGCTTATTATGCTACGGTCACAACTCAGAGCGGCGACCGACCGATTTGTAGCCTGCTCGGTCGCCGTTGGAATTTAGGCATCGCCCAACGATTTTTGGAGAAGTCGAGCAGGCTGTAGAGCCCCAGCGATGCCTGGGCGGTGACCTGTCGGTGTCCCGTCGGTCACCGGACGATTTTAGGTCAAAACTGGGCGAAATCGGAGAGTTTCTCCGCGCGGCAGTGACCGACCGATGACCCACCGATTCCCGAGCGGTCTCCCACCGGCTGATTTTTAAGAAATCGCCCGGCGGCCGGACGGTGATCGGCGGGTGTCCCGTTGATACCACAATCCCAGCACTTTGCCCGGCTGAGGGAGAGGATGGCGTATTCACCGTATTCTTGTTCTCGTTGTCCCCCATGTCATAAAATAATAGGTTGTCCTCGAAGAACTGGGCTTCTTGGAATGACACTGTCCTCCATGACGCTATCCGTGTCCTCTTCTGCCTGAGCTGCAGCTGCCTCTTTCTTATGTTGGGGGGAGATCCTGGTGGTGGCTGTCTTGCCTCTGTACCCCGCTTGCCCCTTGCTGTTGCTTTCGCCATATTCCAGTGAAACTTCGGATAGAAATGAGCTGTTGTCTCTTGTGCACTTTTGTGGAGCGCCTATATGCACTGTTGCTCATATATATAGTTGGAATATTTTTTTTGCGCATAATGAATAATTTTAGACTAAAAATAATGATTATAATAATGTTTCAAAACTACCAATGTACAATAAATAGTTGCATTAATTTGCATAAATAAATTGAGCCCTTTGTTTTGAGCTTTGAAAGGCAGGACCTTTAATGATTGGCCCCTTTTCCTCTCCAAAGCGTATGACCAACAATTTATCATTATGTGTATTTTCTCAAAGTTGGCTGTAAAATGTTCAACCAAAATTGGCATGAAGGCTCTCTAGGCCATATTCCATCCAACGCCGTTGGCTACACGCCATACGATGTCTGTGCTCTACCAGGAAGGGATGTCAACAAGCAATGTCCACTATTTCGTTGGAACATCGCAGGTTACGGTCTGTAAAATCATCAGACCTCATCAAGAGGAGGGTCAATTAAAGCTACAGGAATCTCTAGGACGTCCACGATTGACCAACTGGATAGATGATTGCAATTTGCAAATTTCTTAACTTGTGCCGTAGAAACCGGAAATGCCAAAAAGGAGCCTTCGCCGTCTATGATGAAGACACTATGGAATCGACGCCTTCCGCCAAACTGTACATCAAAGATCGCTCTAACATGGTCACCGAGCAAGACAAACTACCAAGTGTCCCCTCCAAACCTTTCAACCGAGATTTACCGGATGTCCCTCGACTAGGGAGCCCATAAGATTGCCGCCTGGAAACTAGTGATATGTCATCTAACTGGGTAACAGCCATAGCATCCTTGACCGAACAGATGGAAGACAAAGGGTTCGTCGATTACATGGCGAGAAGCTCCAAGATGTATGCATTTACCAAACGACTTGAGGTTCTGACGGCCAAACGGTGGAATGGCTCGTACCCATTATGATGACATATCACAAGTGGCTACGTGGGAATCTTCTGTACTCCCTAGTCCAGGGACGTCCGGTTAATCTTTGGTTGCATGTTATGGGGTGGACACCTGCTAGTTTGTCTTGCTCGGTGACCATGTTAGAGCGATCTCTGATGTACAATTTGGCGGAAGGCGTTGATTCCACAGTGTTTTCTTCATAGACGGCGAAGGCTCCTTTTTGGCATTTCCGGTTTCTACGGCACAGGTTAAGCAATTTCCGATAATCTATCCCGGTGGTCAATCGTGGACGTCCTAGAGAGTCAGTGGATTTAATTTACTCTCATCTCGATGACGTATGAGTATTTTATGGACCGTAACCTGCGATGTTCCAACGAAATAGTGGACATTGTTTGTTGACACCCCTTCCTGATGGAGCACACGCATCGTTTGGTGTGTAGCCAATGGCGTTGGACGAAGTATGGCCTAGAGAGCCTCTGTGTCAATTTTGTTTGAACATTTTACAGGCAACTCTGAGAAACGACCCATAACGATGACTTGTTGGACGTATGCTTTAGAGAGGGAAAGTGGCCAATCATCGAATGTCCTGCCTTTCAAAGCTCAAAGCAAAAGGCTGACTTATTTAATACAAATTCATACAATCATTTATTGTACATTGGTAGTTTGGAAACCTTATATAATCATTTTTGTTGTCTAAAATGATTCATTAGGCGCACAAAACAAGAAAAAGAATGAAGTTCGATCTAAAAAAAAAATATTTCAACTTTATGAGCAACAGTGTGACCAAACATTGATCGGGCAGACACCGCGGTCAATCGAGCGGGCGCTGCCCGGACGCCGACCAATTTTAAACTCGACGCCCGGCGACCGACCGATCTCCCAGCGTCGACCGGGCGGCGACCGCTCGGCAGCCTTTGACCTATTTTTGACCTAAATCGCTCGACGGCGACCGCTCGATTAGGTCGGTGTCCGGGCGGCGACTGGCCGGGCACCGGGCGTATTTTGGGCGGCGAGTGAAAAGTGAGCAGGCGCCGCCCAAATTTTAACTCCGTGCTAAAAATTCAGCGGCGACCAAGCGCTGCATAAAAACCAGCGGTGCCTGGGCGGCCGCCGGAATTGGCTAAAAACTCGCCGCCCGGCCGCCGAGCAGGCTACTTTTTGGGGTTGTGACCATAGCTACTATTATTCTTCCTTCTCAATCATTTATGATTACTCCTTGCAATTACGGTATATCTATACATATGAATAAATTTAACTTAAAGGGGCCCTGCAACCCAAATGCATGTTGACCTCTGTTCATCTGTATTAGTGTACACATTCAATATTTGTAAACGGTTTGACCCAAATATGTTTTGTATATTTTTAAACATTTTATCATTTATTTGTCTTCATGTTGCTAAGCCCCACCTCCTAAAAAACCCTCCAGAGCAAATTATATTGTTGACCTGCAGTGACATCATTTGTCAATCACTGGTCAGCTACCATGAGATTAACAAAAGATGAAAGTATAAAAAGAACATCCAAAGATTAGGCTAATCACAATAGCATCACACGGTTGAATAGAATACCAACTCACACAACTTCAATTACAATAGCTGTTGCTATGTCTGAAGAAAAGCACTGTCTAAGCTATCGCATGTAGGTATGCAGTGCATGCTTTTGTGTGGATGTTCTTTTTGTACTTTCATCTTTTGTTAATCTCATGGTAGCTGACAAGTGATTGACAAATGATGTCACTGCAGGTCAACAATAGAATTTGCTCTGGAGGTTTTTTTTTAGGAGGTGGGGGCTTAGCAACATGAAGACAAATAAATGATAAAATGTTTAAAAATATACAAAACATATTTGGGTCAAACCGTTTACAAATATTGAATGTGTACACTAATACAGATGAACAGAGGTCAACATGTATTTGGGTTGCAGGGCCCCATTAAAAAGTCCTCGTCGATGAAATAAATATAAAAAAGTCAATAAAATAAACTCGGAAACACGCTAGAATTCCTTGGTTAAGTCTTTATTCAATTACTTTTGACCGGTTTGACAAAATATACAAGCGAAAGGTGAACTAATACATACAGCTTTGGTTTATTCCAATATATATATATATTTATATATATATATATATTGTTTTGTTTTATTTATTTATTTATTTTTTTTTTTGGGGGGGGGGGTGTTCACAGACTTTTAATATGCTACACATCATACATTTGGGTTGTTTGCACTCGTCTGTAAAGTCAGAGTACTATTCAATTACTACATTGTTATGCTATTATCCCCTTATAAAATCCGAGGTACAATGAATAGCAACAAGCATAATGTGGCTCTGCCACATGACTTTTAAAGGGATAGTTGAGTTTTGGTAACGAGAGTACATTTTTGGTCAAACTGAATTTTAGTAATAAGAACCTGCACCATTACATTACAAACTAACAGTTATAACTCCACCATGCTCGAAAGGAATACAACAAAACGCCTTTTTTGTTTTCAATGATATTTATTTTCTTCATTCCTTACATACAAATAATAACAAAGTAATCAATACATAAAATAATCAGCAGATTAACATAGTGTACAGCATTTAATTATACATTCAGATCAAATACAAATTAACTTTTACATCAAATAAAGATTATGACCATTTAAATTATTACAAAATAATTGACAATACAGATCAGCATGAATGAAAATAGCATGATGTATAATTATAAAAAAGGGAAAATAAAAGGGGACAAATCATTGCCCCCACCCCTAGACAAACCACATACAAACACTTACATACACACAGACACACGCGTGCAGAGACATCCACAGATAACATGCCTACACCCGAATACATATACCATCTTGTGAGGATCTCGACCATTATACCAGTCATGTTCACTTTATTGCTTCTATTTCGCCTTCCCTATTTTGCTCTGCACGAAGCTATACTAAATTGTCCCACTTTCTAAAATGATATAATAATGTACCTCTGTCCCCTACTAATTTCTTCTCCTTCTTTTTTATTTTCTAGTAATCTTTTCTTAATTCCCAAAGGAGTTGGTGGTTTATTTTAATTTTTACTATCAATAAATAATCATATATTTTATCAAAATTATGATATGATTTAATAACTGTTCCTTCTCTATGTTTAATTCAAGTATTCTTACATGGATACCTTTCCAATCTATAGTTTTAATCTCTAATAAATTAAATAAATGCCCACACTCTTCCCAGATTGGATTTAGTTTCTCACAAAGACAAAATAAATGCTCATAAGTTTCTTCATATTTACTACAAAAAGAACATAAATTAGTAATAGTCATTTTAAATGTATATAAATGTAATTTAGTATATTTAATAATATTATAAAGCATTTTAAATTCTGTAAGCTTACTATTCAAAGTGCATTATTCAAGTCTTACAATTATTTATTGTATTATATCTTTCCTATTAATATTATAAATATGTTCTACATTTCGTTCTGCATAATATTTTTCTACTCTCATATTTAATAAAAATGCATATCTAATTGTTGAGGTTATTTGATCTAACAAATATAGCCTTTCATATACCCTTTTTATTTACAAATTGTTTCCATGAAGGGGGGATAGCAAGAAAATACGTTGTATGTTAGTGATTTCCAAAGTATTTAAACCCTTGCTTCGAAATTCCTCATTTGCCTATATATTATTGCCTTCCCTATCAACAATATGATGCAACTTATACACATTTTCTTTAAATAGCTGTTCATCGAAAGGAACATGACCATCAATATATACAAATCTTATATTATACATAATCTCATTCCTGTTAGAAGTATTTTTTTTTTGACAAAAACTTTTTCGTGGCCATCCAAATGTCTAACATATTATCTCTATAAAACGCTGGTAATACTAATTCAGATATACCTATGATTGCATAATTATAAAATATCAAAATTCCTCCAACATCTTTAGTTAAATAATCAAATAATAATGTAATTAAATAATAATGTTATCATTCAAAAAGAGCTGTTAAAACTCAAGCTGGCGATTTCTAAAGACTCATTGGTTTCAATAATTTTTAATACAATATTGTGCATGTGATGTTTTGTTGAAATAGTGATTAGATAGAGAGATAATCAACAAATATTTAAAAACCTCTTTTGTAAATTTTGGAAAAGAAGATGCATTTTAAACATTTTTTAACAGCCCTTTTCAAAATTATCGAATAATTGTGGGGCCCCATAATAATTACAAACGTTTGTGTTTATGGATATTTTAGTCATTTCTGAACCGATTATCATCAAATAAAGTTTATTCTGTCATTAAATTGTATGCTCTTTCAAATTTGACACTCAGTTTTCATTATCGGAGGGGGGCTTAGGAGGGCAGGGTGACCAGGTGACGGGCATGAATCTCCCATGAACCTACACAACATTTTAAAGGGGTAGTTCAGAAAACTGAGTGTAGAATTTGAAAGAGCATATAATTTTAATGGCAGAATAAACTTTTTTTATCACAATCGGTTTAGATATGGCTGAAATATCAATAGATATATTCAATTGAAATAAATCTGGAGCCCAGATTTATTCGATGATTTAAACAAAAGTAAATAAAATGCTTAAACCTTTTTTTAAAATGTCAAAAGAGGTTTTTTAAATAGTTGTTGATGATCTCTCTATTTAATCATTATTTCAACAATGGTTATGAAAAATGGTTGAAACCAATGCCTTTTACAGAGCACCCTCTTGTGTTTTAATGGCTCTTTTTGAATAATAACAGGCTTTTTACTTAGTCGTTTGTAGTTTTCTATACCTTTCGAGCATGGTGGAGTTATAACTATAAGTTTGTTATGTTATTGTGCAGGTTTTGGTTAGTAAAGCTCAGCCTCACCAAAACTGTACTACCCCCTTTTTTATAGAGGAATGATAAACACTACAGAAGCACATACTCCTCTAAAAAGTCTTGAACGATACCGGCATTCCCTGCATGCATGCCTTGGCTCCATCAGAAACAGCACATTTATACACGGTTGTATCTTGCAGGACGCGAGTGCGGTAAACATGGTAAAGGGTAGATTATGGTTTTATGTCAAAGAAATACTGGCAGAATTGAAACAGTTTGATCTATGTTGGAATACAGCTGGTTTATGACTGTTTCGACAACATTTAATCACTGACAACAAAGAAAGAAAGACAAGATAATGTTAAAGTCAATGCAGGTAGTGAAAGAGAGAGAGAGAGAAGGGGGGGGGGGGGGGGGAGAAAGAAAGGGACAATTAAATATGGACACTGCATTTAAAGAAAGTAGTAGTCCAGTCAATATAGGGTCTTGACCTCGTCAAAATTGCAACATGGGATTTTTTTTCGGAATTCTGTTCAGGAAACTCCCCTTAACAACCAAAAAAAAAAGTCCTAAGAAATCGAAGTTGCGGAAAGTGGTTTAATTTGCATTGTAAAGATAATTAGCTAATTTGCATATTTCTGAAATGTGGTCAGGGGTCATTTTCTATCTAGGAATAGTACAATATTGAAAAAAACAATTATGCTAGGGTAATTTAGGCCAAGGAATCCATTAATGGTGCTCATTTGCATGTGTCGTATAGGCAATGCCCTAAAAACCAAGATGGCTGCCCCTAATTTGCTTATTTATGAATATTAGTGGTTTGCAGTGGTTACAGCCTCTAATAAGCAATAATTCCAGATTATTATGTTTCATTCATGTTCTAAATATGTAGTGAAGCTATTTCAGATTAGTTGCCACCTTTGCAACCTCTATCAATGCATATAATTTGCATAATTGGGTTATTTACCTAATTTGCATATTCCCCCAAATTGATTATATTGGGAACCCGGAAAGTAAATATGACAAGTTTATACCACTTTTCCAAGGTTTGGGGGGCAACAAGTCCATTTTGTATACTTATTTCCATATAGCATCATGGCAACCTTCTTAAATCCAAGATGGCTGCTCCCCAAATTTCACATGTAATGATACAAAACTTCATTCTTTTGGTAATAGAACAATATTACAATTTTTGGACTCGCAATTATTGGAATTAGCAATTGGAATACTTAAATTTCAATGTAGCTGGTTGCTAACAGTAAACAAATTATGCTCTCCAAAAAAAATGCCGTTAAAGTGGCAAATACATTATCTTCTTTAAAATGCCAAAGACGGCCATCTTGGATTTATGTGGGTTGCCAAGGTGATACGTCGAATAAGGTATCATAAATGGACTCAATGCCCCCCAAAACCTTGGAAAAGTGGTATTTCTTGTAATTTTGACTTTCCGGGTTCCCAATAAACTCAATTTGGGGGAATATGCAAATTAGGTAAATAATAAAATTATACAAATTATATGCATTGCTAGAGGTTGCCAATGCGGCAACCAAGCTGAAGTATCTTTGATATACATTTAGAACATGATTAAAGAAAAAAAACCTATAAGTATTGCTTATTAGAGGCTGTAGCCACTAAGACCCAATAATAATCATAAATATGCAAATTAGGAAGCAGCCATCTTGGATTTCAGGGTTTTGCCCATATGGCACTCGCAAACGAGCACCGGAAATGGATTCCTTGCCCCAAAATACCTTAGAATATTTGTTTTAATTACTAGTGTACTATTCCTAGATAGAAAATGACCCCTGACCTTGTTTCACAATTATGCAAATTTGCTAATTATCTTTATAATGCCATTTAAACCACTTTCCGCAACTTCGATTTCTTAAGACTTGCTTTTGGTTGTTAAGGGGAGTTTCCTGAACAGAATTCCGAAAAAAAATCCCGTGTTGCAATTTTGCCGAGGTTACCCCCTTATATATGCTAGATTGACTGGACTATAGAGAGAAAAGGGGTCAGTATACGACAAACTTTCCATAAATATTTATTCCAATAATTATATAATGGTATTTCAGCGGTTTCTGAAACGATTTTGATCAAACAAAGTTTATTGTGTCTTTGAAAACATGTTTTTTCTTCAAATAGTACTCTTAGTTTGTCATTTCCTCACAAACAAACTGTACTTTCTGTTGAAGGCATTTCAGCGGATCATCTACACTTACAAGAAAACACATTAAAATCCCCCACCATTTCTCCCCTCATACGTCATAGGTGGAGCAGGGGCCTTGGACTGCTCTTTCATTCACTCGTGGTGATGTTCACTTTCCTCGTAAAAATGTGCCTCGTCCTTGGTGTTTCGTCATCTACATTCTCCATCGGAACGAACGTCACCCGGGTATTCAATTACGAAATGGCCTTCCAGGACGCTAAGTTAGACTGCATAGTTCATCGCGATCGCATGACACAACCATTCTACTACCACAGCACGATCGACCCACGTGGTTTGAAGCCCGGTCAGGAGGGACGCGTTGATGTCAAAGTATCTTTGGAACAAAGAAACCTGACCATTTTCTTAAGCATTGTAAACTTAGAAAAGACAGATGAAGGCGAATATGTAATAACTGTAACAGAATACAACGGTGAAAAGCTTCTATACAATAAGGTGTTTACCACTGAATTTACCGTATCATTTCCCCCTGGGAAAGCTATATGCGCAGTTCAGCAACCAAACGTTCCTTTCTCTGACTGGTTGAATGTTGCGTGCAATGCTACCGTCGGTAGTAACAGAACGGGAAGTCTCACCTGCTTTCAAAGCTCCAAGCGGCGTCCTTATATACAGCCTTCAATGTTTGTCGGTGATCAGATATCTGCTGTCTTCTGGATGGACCCCAAGCAAGCTATGAATTGTTGTTCAATTAACAACGACCTCATGATCGACCAGGAACCCTGCAATGATTTTTTATTTGCACCCCTTGAAGAAAATATTCCAGATATTAATCCTACTCACCCGACAAGCACCGGTTTCGGATCTTCAAAATCAGCTGCTTCAGGTAATTACTCTATATATAATTACAGAGGGCGGCTAAAGCGTGGTGGGCAATTGACAATTCGCCTCCCCTGCAGTAATCACCCCTCAATTCATTCCTTTCCTAATTGCCTGCACATCAATGTTATGTGTGTGCAAAGTTGTATAATGCATATCCATCTGTATCACCTCTGACTTTGCCATGCAACCAATCAATTTCTATTTTATATGAAAGCATCGTGAAAGTTGTTGTCTTTTATTGCATTTCACCGGACAATGAGCTCACTAAAGCCTAGTGCCCACTATGCGATCTCCGCTTGCGATCTAGCTCGAGTTGCTAGCGATCTCGGTTCGGTGTGAATCGCACCAGTTCGCCGCGAGTCAGCCCGATCTCAATGCGTACGCGATCTTTTTGGTGCCCACTATGCGATCTCACGGCGACTTCCCCTGAGATATGCATAGTCCCTATTTCCACGCATGCGTGTATGGTTGAGGATTATATTACAGCCAGGTATTGTTCGCTCTTGCTTGTCTTGACATCATAATCCGCTTTGCGATTTTTGTTTATAAACCCAGTGCCCACTTTGCAATCTGCGCCTAGCGATCTAGACCGATTTTGCCCTGAGATATATGTGGTTAAGTCGCAAAGTGGGCACCAATGGCCCCACCAGATCGCTGCTACTCGCGTCCGCCTGGGTGGTGTCGGTTGTGGTCGCCAGGTTTTGGACATGTTCAACAATTTCGTTCTCGATCGCATGTCGGGCGGGATCGCACAAATGGCAAGCCGTTTGAACAATTATTCATATTTCCTGATAAAAATAATTCAATCCTTGATATCAATAAATCTGTTTTTATTTATCAATAATTAAATTCTTGATATCCAGATTTCGATTTCTTGATATCAAGAATTTGATTTCTTGATATCAAGAATTTGATTTCTTGATATCAAGAATTGAATTCTTGAAATCAAGAATTACCATTGGTTAACAACAGAAAATGATTTCTTTATATCAAGAATTCGATGTTTAATCAGTTATGCGAAACTGCTTTACAAAGGCGCCCTGCGAAAATCAAGAATTCTTTTCTTGATATTAAGAAATGAATTCTTGATATCAAGATATTAATTCTTGATATCAAGACATTATTATTATGTTAAGCAAATCAAACAAGCGTGAATCCTCGACAATGCGTGGAAATGGGGCAAAGGTATGACCCCGAAGAAGTCACACTGAAAATATCGCGTGCACAATGGAATCGGGCTGACTCACTGCGAACTGATGTGATTCCAAGGTCGCTAGCCCAATGCCCACTATGCGATCTTGCCCGAATAGGAGCGATCCCCTGAGATCTGTGTGAAGTCGCGACCGATCGAGACCGAGACCGATCTGGTCGCCAGATTTTTGAACATGTCAAAACCCCGGCGACCGCAACCGACACCACCCTTGCGGACGCGAGTTACAGCGATCTGGTGCGGCCACTGGTGCCCACTTTGCGACTTAACCACAGATCTCAGGGGATCGCTCCTATTCGGGCAAGATTGCTATAGATCGCTAAGCCCAGATCGCATAGTGGGCATTGGGCTTTAGACGTAACCGAGGAATTCCTCCTCTTTGCCGAGTGTTAATTTTACGCTGATGCATGTCTCGTTGAGGCATTATTGATTTAGGTTACTGTTGTCGGGGTCAGCAAATCATAAATGTTACATTTTTTTGGCAAAAGGAAATGAAATATATGCCCTCTGTACAGCTGTTCTGACTTCCTTACCGTTCTATTGTATTAAATGCTTTTGTTTAAATACGGAAACATATTATCAGACCAAAATTAGCTAATTTGTTTCTGATGAATCCCTGGGGAGGTCTGGAGGGATGCATAGTGCGGAGCAAACATCACAATTGGTGGGAAGACAGTAGACTCTAACAATCAGGGGGGTCGAAATGACCCCTTTCATAATACTGCTTATCATGAAATTCAACAAATTATGTAAAGAATTTAGTTCGTGCAGTGACACAGCGTGGCACGCGACTTTGAGGGACCTAATTACTTTGTTTGCGCGTTTGTTTATCTATTCGTTTAGTTTGTTACAATTCTTCAACAAAAAATTAAAATTATCGGAGGCACATATCCCGGTTCCCATTCCAGGAAAAATATAAAACAATATTATCAAGGGCTACATTTCGAGGGCTAATTTAATGGTTTTAAGGGGCCATTTTAGCTTCTTCTTTTCTTTTTTTTTTCTTTTTTTTTTTTTGGGCGGGGGGGGGGCGAAATATCCTTGAGCCCCTTTTTATACGCCACTGAATCAGCGGAACATTTGCTATTTGTTAGATAAAATGTGAATATATAGTAGTAAAGTTAAGAGCAAATATCATAGGAGCACAATTATACCATACAATACATGGTCGGTATATCAAAAGGTAACACGATATGGTGGATAGTGTCCGCTCGACTCCACCTTGAACCGCAAATTCGGAAATGATCCACGGTTTAACCTTGACGTGGCCGCGACCTTCATCCATGGCAAAACGTTAGTCTTTGAAGCAAGGTAACGTCATCAGTGGAACAACTCTTCTCATTGCCAACCATGTAAAAATTAAACTAAACCTGGCGCAACTTAATCCTTTTTTGCTAAAATTATGTGTTTATCAGCCTTTTCTGTCCTCCACTCAGTACTCTCAACCCTCGCTCACCAGACTAATACGCCACTAATTAATTTAGTCAGCTGAAGGGGGTAGTTTAAGTGAGATAGTATATGTACACCATCTCGAACAAGTACATGTATGCCCACAAGCAAAACGCTTTTTATAAACCATAAATTGATGTGTGTGTGTGTGTGTTTTTTTAATCAACGGCACTTGCTATCAGTGTATAAATATGCATTATTCACGAAAAATGTATCTGAAGGAAATATACATCATACAATAGCTCAAAACCAATAGGCCTACTAAAGTATGTCTGTAATAACATAAGTATAAAAGGATATAAACATGACATTCAAATATTCAGTTGATGTGAGTTTGCCATTGGGTGGGTGATTGTTGGCATTGGATTTTGTTCAAGGGGGGGGGGGGGGAATTTTTCGTCAGCCAACTTTCTGAGGTGTGTCCTGGTAGGACAATTTACCTTACACTATACATAATTAAACTACATAATTAAACTATATGTTTGTTTTTTTAAATAGAAAGAAAATAACAGACCATCTAAAGTTATTAATTCCATGAATGGGTGGTAACTTATTTGATTAATTTTTCATTAAAATTTGCTTCTCAAAATGTCGTGTCATACTCACAAAATGTGGACTTTGAGTTCTTTTTTTACTTGCTCCTCTGTCTTCCGCCGTAAAACTACCTGAGCACGCCCGCAATCATCGCAACACCGACTTTTATTGCTGAAAAACAAGCGGACTCGGCACTTGTTGCAAATTTGTCATTTTTGTCAAAGGTTTTAGAGCGTGCTGCTGTACTTCAGCTTCAGGAATACTTACATGCTAATTCTTTGCTTGCCACAATGCAGTCTGCATATCGAACTCATTATAGTTGTGAAACGGCTCTAGTACGTGTCTACAATGACCTGCTTCTCAGTGTTGACAGAGGAGAAGAGGCCATAGTTGTTCTTCTTGATTATTCGGCCGCTTTCGATACGATCAATCACAATATTCTTTCACGTTTGGACTGCATGGTTCGGGGTGAAATCATACTTGTTTTAATTGTCAAATCATGTCTTTTTAATTTTAGCTACCCAAATGCCCAAAGGAAGGCGTTCCGCAGGGGTCTGTGTTTGGACCACTTGCTTTCACCATTAGAGGATATTATTTCTAGTCAAGGGGTATCTCGTATGATATACGCAGATGATACTCAAATTTATGTTGTTTTTAAAGGGACTTAGTAACATTGTCCAAATCCTCAAAATAAAATTGTAATTCTAGCGGTTCCTTTATAACTTGTTGTATTCGTATTAACAATAAAATCATGGGACAGCTTTCGGTTTTTCAAATTTCCCTTTCATTACAAAGATATGTATGATTGAAGTATTTAGATAAGAAAATCTCCGGGCGAGATTTTCATCCCTGTACAAAGTGAATGCAGTGAGTTGGTGAATATCACCCAATATCACTTTGCATTTTCGCTCATTACTTGGCCATACATTGTCCATTTGACCTGAAATTTTCACACAATACCCTGAGGACATATGAGATAACAACAGTATACATTGCATCAACCATTCATCAGTTTTTGCACATCTCAACAAAGTTACTAGATCCCTTTAAGTCTTTAGAGCCAACATCTGCCATTTCAATTATTGAGCAATGTTTAAAATATATTCAAGATTGGTCTTCATTAGATATGTTGTGTTTAAATGAAAGAAAGACTGAAGTAATTCATGTATCCTCCCGTTATCGACACACTGCATCCCTTGATGTAGCGTTCAATGATAAAACGTTGAATCAGGTAGATTGCATTCGTAATCTTGGGGTTATGTTTGATAAGAGTTTGTTAATGGTTAATCATATTAATAAAGTCTGTCAATGTGCCTCATTATTATTGTATATAATTGGTGAAATTCGACAATACTTAAATGAAAATATGACTGTTAAACTTGTACATGCTTTTTGTATCATGTTATCTTGATTATTGTTATACTTTTTATTTTTTATTTACCGGATTCTCAGTTGAACCGCCTTCAAAAGATACCAAACTCTGCAGCTCGGCTAGTATCTAGGTCTCGAGTAAATGAGCATATTACTCCTATTTAAAAAAAATTACATTGGTTACCTGTCAAGGCTCGTATTGAGTTTAAAATTATTGTACTTATACGTATTTAAGTCTCTCCATAATATGGCATTAGCGTATTTGATGGAATTAATTGTAGAATATAAACCAGGCAGAACTTTGCGTTCTCAGGATAACTCTGTTTTAATTGTTCCTAAAACATTCACTAAATCATATGGTGCTCCATCATTTTAAGCGGCAAGTGCAGAATTGTGGAACAGAACACCAAGTCACATTAAACAATCTGGGTCATTGTTACAATTTATGACAAGCTGGAAAACTCACTTGTTCCATTCTTAATTTCCTTGATATTCAATGTTTGTGTAATTAAGAATGTGTAACATGTAGTATAATAATTATTTATGATTCAATGAAAGGTGTTATTTTGGGAGTGTGAACTCTGGGTATATATGAAGTGAAGTGCAGCATGGCTTTTAGGGTTAGGCTTAGGCCTATATGTCTTACTAGAGCCCTTGTGAATGATACGCTTGGTTAGACTTGCTATTGGGTAACTTCTGCCGGGTAAACAGGGCAATAAGATCAGGCACCTGTCCCCGGTAGGGCTAGATTAGTCACAGAACATGCTGTATTTGATTTCCTTTTATTCTATTATATGTAGGCTTCATGTTCACTCTTCTGGGATAGCACCTTTCAGTTGTACTTGATAGTAATTAATACGCAATATAGTATGCTGAACCTTTCTTACTTCTATTTCAATGTCTTACAGCGCATAGAGATATATGTGATATGCACGTTATAAATACCTTACTGTTATTATTATTATTATTATTGTGAGCGCGCGCAATTTCCCGATCGTTCGCATGGCGTATCCGAATTCGGATACGATCGGCGATCGCCGTATCCGAATTCGTACACGATGAACTCTCGTGATTTGCGGCATCCGCGCCCGCCCGCGAGAAATAAGCCAAATTGGCGACTCTGGTTGACGTGATCTGTATTACCTTAAGTACATACCGCAAAATTGTTCCCGCAAATTTACTCCGATATTTTCAACTTTGGGACATTTCTACAGAAAAGAGGACAAATTTGAACCATTTGGGTAAGCATCTGATTAATTTTTTAATATTCATGTTCGTAATGGTAAAATTTGCTACTATACTCTAGCTGTTTGTTGCAAGTGTAAATGTGTGCAGTTTTTACTGTTGCGTGCCTTCAATTTCACATGTGCCCAGCTATGCTAATGGTTGTATGAGTGGGATAACCCACATCCCATAAAATTACACTAAGATGGTATTACCAAAGTGCAACGAGTGGAGTAGCTGCAGGGGGGCCCAAACCCGCAACCCGTTTGGGAAGAAAGAAATATGAATAGGTATGCTTCGTTGCTCTCCCTCCATCAACTCCCCTCCACTTGTTATTCCACATAATGCATCTTTTCAATTTGTTTATGAAAGTTCGCCATTCCCTGTATAAATGATTATCATAATAAAATTGATTTTTTTTTTTATTTTTACCGAATTTGGGGTGATTTCGTTTACCAAGTCACTGGCGTATCGTTTTCAGACTGATTAGGGGACGGATTTCGGGTAGCACACCTTATGTATTTATGTTATGTTGTATTGTATGTGGCAAACCATTTTTAGGGGGCACGTCTCCCCCCCCCCCCCCCCCCCCCCTGTGTCCCTCACCCCATTGCAACACCAATGTATGAAGCCCTGTCACACTCGTTCAGGTGAAATGGGTATATGGTACGTCGCCCAATTCCTCCCCGTTTCTCGGGGTACCTCTCTGCTACAAACCACATACGAAAACGAGCTTGCGATTAGTCATGCATTCGGCTTGAAACATGGATTTTGGGCATTTCAAATCCAATTCCTAGATTTAGAAGTTAAAGAAAACGGATGAGAAATAATCAATGATAAATACGGTGTTACAAACTTTTACCTTGTAGCGAGTATCATGCTTGAAATTCATCGCCCTTTTCTCTATTATAAATGAATAACTTGTGTTGCATGTTTGTTGGTTTATAGAGCTATGCTACTGCATTATATGTGAGCTGGTAGTGACGTAGTTAGGCTAGGCATAACATTTTTGCGAGAAATGTAAACTTTGATCGGAGGAAGGAAACACACACAAACGAACAAAGGATTAATCTAGGTCAGGCTTTTTCCTATTATTAAAACGTTACGTAATTTTGTCTCCAGGACGAATCTTATGCCACGGATGAAAGTCACGGCGACAGGAAGTTAAACCGTGGATCATTTTCGTGAGATATTCCGCTGTTTAGAGTATAAAGCGGACACTTTTCATGAAATTGTCAGTATTTCTGATCTGTTTATAGGCCAGGCACAGTCAAGTAGAGCCAGAAGTTGAGAATTCGGGCCATGATTAAGCAAGCATTTGTGTTGAGGACTAAATTTCCTTTAAATTGATATGCTATAATATACATTTCATTGCATATAAAAATGAAATATTTCAACATAAACTTTGACAAGTATCCTGTTTGTTTTTGTGCTGAGTATATAGTTTGTATGCTTGTCAAGACAACTTATTTTGTTTCTTTCTCATTTATGTCTTTGCGTGATTTAATTTAACTAGCTGTTCATGTATTCTTAATTGCGACAAATCAGACGATGTATGTCTGGTGTGAGTTAAATAATATGCACGGACAGCGTGTAAGATGGGCAATATAACAGTGAAATAATGTTACGTTACAATAGATGTACCTAAAAAAAAAATTTCTTGTGAGACTATTTAAATCTCAACAGCTTTTCCTCAAAAGTAATGTAGCTTATTTATTAGTATTTACATGTGTGTATGTGGGTGGGGTGGGGGGGGGGGGGTTGTGTGTATATTGTGTGTGGTGGTGTAGGCAAGTTACTGTGGTTATGGGACGGGGGTAGCATGAGAGGAAGGCAAAGTGGGATGCATTTCAAAGAAACATTGACTGCCATTTATAAGTTCTTGTTTACCTCCCTCGGTTTAAATAGATCTAGTAATATTATACGAATCCACAACCTTTCCTAGAACTCTACTGGTTCTCACATAGTCGTATTGACAATACATTTAATTAATTAACAATTGAAGGATCTGATTTGTATAATTGTCTATTTGTTACATTTTGCACATGTTACTTTGGGGTGAAATTGAAGCATACAACGTTCACATTTGTCTTTATAAAAACTTATATTGAGATGAAAATACAAGAGGGAATATTTGTTTTGAAAAATGATGCCATGTCATGAACATTTCATGTGAGATTATGCTCATCAACACTTATATAGTTGAATAGATGTTCCACCTTTGCTACTTTTGAAAACAGACCTTGTTGTGGTTAATTTACCGTAACTGTCATGCATGAATGATTTCATCTGGATTTTATATTTTGCCTTTTATATGGAGTGACCTGTTTTTTTGTTTTTGATGCGCATATGTTGGAAACACTGTGCCCATAACCATGACACTCAAATCGGCAATGCACCGTACATTTCGTAGTAGACTTAATTCAGCCGTTCACTGGTACAAGTTACATAACATCTGCGTATAATACACTGAACTTTACCGCAATACAACGGTATAACGCCAGTGGATCTGCCGTTTTGTACACATAAATTGTGTCATTTTGGGTCCACATTTAATAACCCTTAATATTTCCTTAGTGTGCACTTTAGACCAAATTGAACTTCGTGATTGTAAATAAGCATATTGGTATACTTATATTAAGATGTATATTGGGTAATCCCTCTTACTTGTACACTGCCAGCTTTCCTGCTAATGCAGACATCTTTTTGAAAAGTTTGGCGGGCGTTCAAAACTGGTATTGTAGTTTCGTTTTGTATATTTTTTAAAAAGAAAAAATCTGGATTATCCGTGAAAAAAGAGAAAGAAAAAAGAAGTCAGTCTGAAAGTTAGAATTGCCGTAATTTTGATGTAGTTTATAAAATTAGAAATTTATAACAAAAATATTCGAAAGACTGACATCCGATGCGTCATTCATAACATCACGTGTTATCTTTCGTGATCTTTTGCTTTCGCTTATCGATTTCGATTCGGCATCGATTTCATTAACAATTATATTAATCTGATGTCAATGCATATGTATTTCTATTGCTCGCGGAAAATCAAAGGGATCTAGTAACGTTGTACAAATTAACACAACTTATTTAGAACTACATTCTCTCATTCCTTGTTGTATTCGAATTACCAATAGAGGCCTGGAATATTCTTTTTTCGGTCAAATTTCCCTTTCAATAAAAAGATATTTACAATTTGAAGTGTTCAGCAGGGGCGTCGATCCTGGGGGGGCAGGGGGGGCGGTCGCCCCCCAATGAAAATATTGGGGGGGCGAACATATCATTTCGCCCCCCCAATAATTCAAAAAATGAGGAAGAAAAAATCAAGTGATATAATGCCAAAGAGGGGAAAGACACAATTATCAATAATTAATCTTCAAAATAGCCGTTTTCTAGTTTGGAAAGGACTGTAAATCTCCTTTTTGCCGCGCGCTTCGCGCGCATACAGTTTCTCATGTTGCAAGTTTCATTTTGGTTGCGGGAACTCACATGTGTTGGGCAGTGTAATTTCTCAAACGCACACCTCAAACGAAGTTAATTAAACCCTCATCTATAGATAGCCCACCGTCACAGAAAATAAAATAATCTGAAATGTATCTTTCAGTCAATTCGGTCCATATGCGCTGAACGCAAATCATATTGAAATATTTTCATGTCCCCCCCCCCCACATTTGAAAGTGATGAAGATTGTCCCCCTTCCTTTGACATTATGTATGTTTGGTTCCATACTTATATACTTCATATTACGTGAAATTTCTGTCTCAGGTGTGCACCAAATCGCACAATTTCACGCCCAAAAATTCAAAAGCTCCCTACTGTGGGAGGGGGACACCCCCTCCCACACCCTCCCCCGCTCGGTCGCTTCGCTTCCTCGCAATGTCTCCCCTCCAGTTTTGAGAAGTTGTTGACGCCCTTGCTTAGTTCCATGGGAGCCCAATGCCCTAGACTATTTCGACGGCTCTATAGTATACAGGATCACGTGGATCCATCTTATGCAAGGCTCAATCTTTTCCTCGCTATGCCCTTTAAAAATACGTTACGAGTATATATAGGTTCACTATTTTATACAATTTTTACACCCATGATAGGAGTTGCAAATGTCTGAAATCTAAAAGCTTCCGGGGGCTCCGTCCCCTGGACCCCCATTATTGCCCCCCAAATGTGGGTGCCCCCCAAATCAGGTCTTCGAGCCATCAAGACACTTTCAATGAGCGCATAATAAAACTTCCGGGCATGCCAATGTGGGGCTTTTAGCTCTCTCAGTGGTCACTCTGGAAAAAATTTCAAATTTCGCCCCCCCAATATCAAAAACGGATCGACGCCCCTGGTGTTCAGATTTCTAATTATCCACTGGAAAGTTATAACTGTGTACGAAGTCAGTTCAATGAGGTGACGAATATCACTTTGTAGGAGCGCTCATTACTCAGCATTATAAAACCCATTTAAAGGACAATGAAATGACAAATTGTTGCATAAGACAGTAAATATGATGAAAAGTCCCTGAAAATGTTAGCACAATCCGCCAAGAAATAAGAAAACTATGGCTATTTGAAAATAGCCATTTAGTTATACGAGTGACTAAAATTGGCAACGCACACTGGCAAAGTTGTGGACTACTCCCTGTATGTATTGTACACAACGTTTCAATTTTGTTCAATTTTCTCAAAATATAAGTTTACTCTTCGTTTAAGCTCAACATACATTTTGTAGAATACATTTATACACAACATAATTATCATGATTTGGGGGAATGGAAAAGTGTGACTATGAAGAAAACTGTAAACATGTAAATGTAAACATATGGGAGTAGTCCACATACTTATCAGAGTGCGTTGCCAATTTGAGTTCCCCATAGGAATATATGGACATCTTCAAAGAGCCATAGTTTTCTTGTTTCTTGCATGATTATGCTCTAACTTTCAAAGATTATTCCTACTAATCTCTTCTAGCATATGAAAGCAACACTTTGATTGGGTTTCATTGTCCTCCAATTAACGTGTACCCATCACTTTGCGGACATATCAGATCACACAAATACACATTTGTATAAACCATTCATCACTTTTTGCTTATGCCAACAAATTTACTAGATCCCTCAATACTTTGTATGCAAAATAAACTCTATATTTTAATGTAGGTTTATTATTGACAGTAATTTCATTCACTATCTCTTCAGAAGAAGCAGAGTCCCCGGCAGTAGTATTTTGCAACACTCTGGTCCGTGGCGAAGCTACAGAGGAAAGGTTGGGGATATCGAACCCCCACATTATTAAAAAAATAATCATCACGGCCTCTGACTTAGAAATAGTGATCCCAACATTTCTTCTCTTCAACGTGCATCCAGTGTATTATTATTAATATATATATATATATATATATATTTATATAGGTATACTCTCACCTACTTCTCACCCTCCCTCTCAAGCTGGAGGGCAATCCGTGACAGTACTGGATGATATGGTCTGGATCCCACTAACAACTCTCTGGCTCGGACAGACCAATCCCAACATTGCGATGTAATTCGGAATATCTGTTCGGCGGAGATTTTCATAGTAATAAGTTCATCCTATCTAGGTATATACAGGACTATTGCTACTTTCTCACACTATACAAAGTTCTCTTTACCTTTTCAGTCAAAGCATAGCCCATAACAGTACCGGATAATGTTGCCTCAAGTACTGCCTTAACCCCATCCATAGCAACTCACCAGGACCGACCAATCCCAAACTTGCTTGCGATGTTCACATTTGAAATATCGATTCCGCGTCTTTTCTTTACATTGCTAAAAAAGCAGACATCCTAAAACATATTACTACTTAAAATGTACATCTGTCTCTGCACCTCTTCAGATATAAGACAATCTGCGGCAGTACCGGATAATGTTATCTGGACCCCACCAACTGCGACTTTCTGGCTGGGACAGACCAATCCCAGCCTCACTTGCGAGTTTATAGGAGCACCATATGCAGTATACTGGCTGAAAGGTAGGTTACAACACTGAGCAAAAATGGTTGCTTTTGTAAGATAATGATAATTCAAATAGTTAGATAATGAATACTACAAACAATGTTATCAATAATAATGATACTGTTAACAATGATGACGAAAATGACGGTAAAAAATAATTTTCCCTGCTCAATGCTCATCTTCATTTACACTATATATTTATCGTCAGTTGCCTTTTGAATAGGGTATAATGGTAATAACGAAAATAAAATATTTTTGGCACGGGTAGGTTGTGATTGGGCTCGAACAACAACAAAAACGATCTTTGCAATATCAGACAAATGTCCGAATTATATTATGATGCTTTTGTTTGTAATTACAATATAAAGGTTAAATTTTACCTGTGTTCCAAATGTTCACATCATTGCTTTAATATAATCTTTCAAGTCAAACAATCAATTACGAATCGTCTGCTTGAAAAGAAAAGGCATGGAATCTCGTCAGGTTTATTTCCAGAGCAATTGATTCATATCAAGCATCACATATCAAATCAGATGTCGATATTGTCTTAATGCTGATAATGTACAATTTTAGTTTGTTACTGTTATCATGAGACTCGTAATGTGCTCTTCAAGGATCTGTTATATTTAAAAAGATAACCTTTACAAAATATTCCTTATTCGTAGATTCCAAGACAATTCTTACATGGTATTGGTATGTACACCTTAAACCTCTGGAGAACTTAAACTAGGGAGAAGGCTTCCACGGAACACGTTTATGTATCCAAATGATAATCTACCCTGCTATTCAAGGATATGTCCTTTCATTATGATGAACTTAAACAAGATAATTTCTGCTTAAATTCAAAGATGTGTGTTTTGTTTGTATTTCATTTAAATCCCAAGCCTCATCAAAACTATCGAATACGGACAATTATATACTTGATAAAAATATCTCCTTAAAAGCGCCATTCGGTGCTCTCCTAGAGAGCCAGTTTAATGTCTGTGAAGTGTGTGGATGTTATGTTCTATTGGTGCTCCTGTCCAGGTGCATTTTATGTTGGTTGTGTTTAAAGTGTCCGCAGAGTGGGAGGCGCCGCCATCTGTATGATGTTGGATATGGCTGCATCCCTAAAACTCTAAATCTAAGATGTTCCCAGTAGGCCTAGTAGTTTCCGTTGTAAGCTGTTTGAGACTGCATTCATTCAGAAAGTCCAAACATTTATTTGGGTACACGGGTTTGTAGTAGATACACTCTAACAATCAATATCAGGGAGATTGGCTTTACAAGCGAGAATTATGTTCGGGAGTTTTCTTTGTTTACTCAGAACCTTGCGTACGCTTGCTTCCAGGTTATCAACTGAAGTAGCATTGGTGGTCGGTAAAAGCTGCCTATGTAGATACATCCACTTTTCACAAATTCAGCAGACATCCAACAAATTATTTCAGAGTCCGAGTCAAATTCCGGTCGAGAAAGAGCAGTGATGTCAGACCTAACTGCTACGAAGACCCCTCCTCCATCGGCGGAAAATGCGTTGGTATCTCTTACTATTGGAGAATCGTTTTTTTCTTCAAATGTATCGTTATTATTTACTTGTTGCTTAGATACCAAGACGGTTCTTACATGGTATACCAAACCTCAGCCTCAGGGGACTACATCGTACGGACAAGGAATAGACCGAACACGTTTTGGTATCACCAGTGATCATCATACCCTATTGTTCAATGATCTCACGGAGTCGGACTCTGGGACATACACCTGCAAGGTGTCGAACTACAACGGCTTTATCATCAGCAACCAGACGGAGGTTCGAGTACTGGGTGAGCAAATATCAGGGCCGATCATTTTAGGGCCGATCATTCGCGATGCGAAATCTATGTTTGTGGACACGCACACGCAATTAGAAATTAAGGCAATTTGCATCGTGATCCAAGGGGAAGGATTTTGTTGTATACATTGTCACAAACATGACAACATTTAGGTTAGGGTTCGCATGTTAGGATTAAAGTTCGGATAACCGTTTCTATCAATCAATTAAATTGATATATTTTATGGTGTTGTATTCGTGTGTTTCACTCCTTTTATCATCTTCCAAGTAAAACAAAAAAAAGGAGATGAGGAATACATGTGCAAAGTGTTAAATACTGGTCTGGGGACAAACCATAGGCTGTAGTTCCGGGTATTTTGTTGGTGTGTTTCCGATTGTTTGTAAAGAAAATGTTATGTGATGATGATTGCATGCATTATGATCACCATTATCATCATCATCATCATCGTCATCTTCATCATCATCATCATTATCATCACCATCATCATCATCATCATTATCATTATCATCATCATCATCAATTCATCATCATTCATCATCATCATCATCATCATCATCATCATCATCATCATGTTCATCATCATCATCATTTCCAACCATTTCTGGGGTAGCAGATTTGTGTTTTCCGGTTTCGTAAGCCGCCGAAACACAGTTCTCGCGGTGGGAACCATCTTCTCCTAGAAGTATGTCTTGGCCTTATTGCATGAGGTTGAGCAGTTGGCAGTTGCAATATTTCCCTGGCCGTTATCACGCATGCCTGTTTCTTTATTAGAGTTGGTTTCACAGCTTGGCAGTGGTGGGTTAATAAGTTATAACAGCTGACACAGCTCGGAGATGTTAAAGGAAGTAAAATTCAAATTTGTAACTATTTGGTGTGGATGGAAACAAATTTGACGGGCTTCAATTGAATCCTCACACTATTACATGTTTTTGTTATAATATTGCACAGATCCACAAAATGTTGTTGCCTACACCAAACCGACTATCACCACGTGGAAGGGCTCCAGTGAATACCTACCATGTGACTTCACTGGGACCGCTAGCAAAGTCCACTGGAACAAGATCGACATCACCCGTCAACCACCGGCAGTTGAAAC
Organism: Echinarachnius parma; assembly: GCA_037951105.1. Taxonomy (NCBI): domain Eukaryota; kingdom Metazoa; phylum Echinodermata; class Echinoidea; order Clypeasteroida; family Echinarachniidae; genus Echinarachnius; species Echinarachnius parma. The sequence continues at coordinate 32,605 of JBAMJV010006606.1, forward strand.
CGTCCTCAGGTACGATGCTGGGGTGTACGAGGTCATAGGAAGCAACCGTCGCTTCTCCTGGGGCGAGAAATACCAGCTTCATGTCAGAGACATCGAGGTACTCGACGGGGCGAATTACACTTGCAGAGTCTGGAAAACGGACGGGACGCAGCTTCAGAACAGCACGGTTATGACAGTCTATGGTAGGCACGATACAATCATTTTGGATTATCCACATTTTCACGTTTGTTCAACTAAATTTGATACAAAACATATTTTGTCAGATATTTCCATTTTCAAAAAGATTATGATATGTTTAATTATGATAAGTAATTAAATTATCATTTAATTTATTCGTAACTGTTGTAATTGCATTCAGTCGATATTCATTGTCGCGCGCGAAAAGCTTTTTTATAACCGAGGTGTGCGTTACAAACAATTATTATCAGCCTTTTCTTCTTCATTAAAGCCCTCCCTGAAGAACCGTACGTCCAGATAGCGCAATGTGGCAGATGTATGGCAGGTCAGGGAGATCAAAATTGTGTGAAGTGTGCACATAACGTAACCGCTGGTGCAGAATCGTTCACGCTGGCCTGCTCTGTAACTAGCGCCAAACCGAAGGTGACCAATATCATGTGGACAGAGGGAGCAACCGGCAGAGTCATCAACGACACACAGATTGCATACACACATAGGGCAGATGGCACCTTCGACACGCGGACCACAATGTCAGCAAAACTTGCAGCAATTGCCGACGGCACTTCGTTCACCTGTACCGCGACCGGAACGTCAGTCAATGGCACATGGAACTTTGATGAAACTATATCTGTTCGAGTATTGCCCCCTCTTCCTCCTTCGGGTAATACAACATAAGTTTGAGTTTTAGAAACTGTGTAGATCTTTTGATATACATGATGTGAATTTAATAGTGAAATTCTTTGCGCAGCATCACATTCAAGCCGCTTTAAAGCTTATTGTTATCATTTAACTCATAATGACAAGAATGAGCTGGAATTGTAGTCATACTAAAAGCCATACCAACGTATATGCCTAAAGGGATAGTTAATTTGAAATACATCAAACAAATATTATTTTGCAACACGTACAATTATCGTGTGTTATTATCATTTTAAATACTAACGTTGAATATAAAAAACCATAAAGGTTACTATAAACTATTATTACAAGAATGATTCAACTCACTTTTAAATAAATCGTGCACTAGATTCGATACACAAGATAAGTGACATATACAATTCTGAAGGAAGCGATCGAAATCTAAATGGCATGCGTGTATTCCACTTATGCGTAATATTTTCTTTCAGAATTAAAATTGAAAATGTCGACCCACATGGGATTTATGTCATAATTTTGTTCGAAATGCCTTAGACTACGAAATAATAAATTAACAAATAATGAGTATATCTTTGCAGAAATATCATTTTTCACGCTGTTCCCTTTAAAATATGTCTCTCATCAGGCATTAAAGCGGTTTTGAGTATCCTCTTCCTACTACTCTTGCTGATAATATGCTGCATAGTGCTCGTGTACCTGTACAGATACCGAAGGTCAAACCTAGAGACACTCCTACCAACTCGAGGGTATATAAAGTTGTGATTTTTCTTTCAACATAATGGCCCGAATTCTCATCAGTGGCACCACTTTAGTCCAGACCAGAGCACAAAATCACTAACACAAAGTGTATCCTGACACTCCAGTTTTTAGTTTGGCCGGAACCAATAAGATTGCGTCCTGAATCATTCAGATCTAAATTACGGATTTCTTAAGATTACTGGTGACCGGTAATATTTGACTGGAATGTCAAGCGAATCTTTGTCCCGATGTCTAAGCAAAATAGATTGATTGAATACTAAAAAGAAGCAATTATAATACCTGTGGTGGCAATTGACAACCATCAATTGGCTAGTAAAATTTAACAGGTTTTACCGGTTACTATTATTTTCGGTCTTATTTAGCGGAGACTAAAGTTGTGCCGCTGATAAGAATTCGGTGCCAATGATTTTCCCGTACCTATATACCATGAAAGCAATTGACGATGTGAGTATTAGTATTTTACAGATGTAATATGAATCATAGACATTTGCCCTCATTTAAAAGAAAAGTTCGTACCCTCGCTAGAGGTAAGGTTGGATATAAAAATGGGCGCACGTTCATTGATTGATTATTATATAAGATACAACGAAATTTTTAACAGAACCAGCTCCCTTTTATGGAAGTCTTTGCATACCCTTGTGTTCGCTAACCTGGCGTTGGTACTTTGTTTGTAACGCACTTTGTTTCAAACAATGAAGTGCCATAATCACTTCTAAACATCCTTCGGGTCATTCATGATAACCCTTATGGTTAGGTTTCCGTCCTCCATCGTGTATGAAAACATTTGATTCATTTTAATTTTTCATAGTTCTAAGCCTTTGCAAGTTCTTGGATAGACAGTCAGAACTCAAGTCTGAGAGAATGACTGTTTGAAGAATGCCAACCACTAGCTGGTAAGTACAACATGTATACATTAGGTATAAGCATATATATTTGTAATATTATTATACTTATATTTATTGAATGATGCAATATACTGCTGAAAAACTGCTTATCTTCTATAATAATGCATATGTAGTAAAATGAGAGTCAATATAGGGCCCAAGCTTCCGATCCTAGCTGAATATTCTCCCGAGGCTAAATGACGTCGATACATACAGAACACATATAGACATATACGAACAGATGTATACAGCTTAGAAAGGGGACGGAGACATGGAACAGTGGAGCAATGGAGAGACTAGCTGTGAGTTGGGGCGATCAGACTTGGCTGGGATCGCACCTTCTTATTAAATCATATCCTATATTTACCTACCACCACTCTTCTTCAATCCTACCTCATTCACATTAGCACCATGTTGTTTACCCCCCCCCCCCCCCCCAAAAAAAAAAAATCTCATGTGGCCCACTTAGACCTCCCTCACTATAGTCCTTGACCCTTTTGTTTCTATGCCTACTCTCTTCCCCTATTCATATGTGTTACCAGCTTCAGGGCACATCTTTCATCTTGCCTCCATTTTCCAAGTCAAGTTTGATTGGCCACTCACAGCTAGTCTCTCCATTACTCCATTGTTCCATGTCTCTGTCCCCTTTCTTAGCTGTATAAATGTGTACGTATATATGTATATATATTATTATGTTTTTTATGTATCATCGTCATCTAGCCTCTGAAGATTTAGAGCGCAATATTAAAATTGAGTAAATTGAAATTGAAACTTTATTTACACATTCCGTTAAAAACATTACAAGGTAAATTATCAAGAAAACATAACAACAAAAAGTACAATTGTGATAAAATATAAACATTACATTACATTTAAATATGGAAATGAAGGACCTTCTAAAAGTAGGAAATCAACTTATAAACTGAAGATCCAGATAATAATCTTATTAACAAAAAACTACACCAAACATAAGTATTTATATAAATATAAATGAATGCACTATATTAATTATAGCTTAATCCTATCCGAAACTTAACGACACAACATCAGCCTAACAGAATATTGTGACTATTTACATTCAATCATGATACAATAATCAATAATTATTTTCCTTCATGAAATTAGTAATTCTTCCACTTTGTTTTAAAAACGTTTAAAATTCGACAATTTTAAAGTTAATATGGTAGTAATAATCATGATAATAGCGGCGCTTTACATATAACATTTGCCTTTGTGAGTGAAGTTTTCCGTACTTTACACGATAATCATTGATGATATTCGTTATTACATGAAAATATACCTTGAAAGTTAGCTGAAAGTATATCATTATGATAGGAATACAAAGAAAATAGCGATTGATATTCATATAATAGAAATAATATAGGTAAAATATTGAACTTAAGTAATTATGGTTTTGTATGACTACAATATGATGATTAATATAGTGCATTCATTTATTTATATAAATACTTATGTTTGGTGTAGTTTTTGTTAATAAGATTATTATCTGGATCTTCAGTTTATAAGTTGATTTCCTACTTTTAGAAGGTCCTTCCATTTCCATATTTAAATGTAATGTAATGTTTGTATTTTATCACAATTGTACTTTTTGTTGTTATGTTTTCTTGATAATTTACCTTGTAATGTTTTAACGGAATGGTAAATAAAGTTTCAATTTCAATTTTCTCAATTTTAATATTGCGCTCTAAATCTTCAGAGGCTAGATGACGATGATACATAAAAACATAATAATATATAGACATATATACGTACACATTTATACAGCTAAGAAAGGGGACGGAGACATGGAACAATGGAGTAATGGAGAGACTAGCTGTGAGTGGCCAATCAAACTTGACTTGGAAAATGGAGGCAAGATGAAAGATGTGCCCTGAAGCTGGTAACACATATGAATAGGGGAAGAGAGTAGGCATAGAAACAAAAGGGTCAAGGACTATAGTGAGGGAGGTCTAAGTGGCCCCATGAGATTAATTTGGGGGGGGGGGGGGGGGTAAACAACATGGTGCTAATGTGAATGAGGTAGGATTGAAGAAGAGTGGTGGTAGGTAAATATAAGATATGATTTAATAAGGAGGTGCGATCCCAGCCAAGTCTGATCGCCCACTCACAGCTAGTCTCTCCATTACTCCATTGTTCCATGTCTCCGTCCCCCTTTCTTAGCTGTATAAATGTGTACGTATATATGTCTATATATTATTATGTTTTTATGTATCATCGTCATCTAGCCTCTGAAGATTTAGAGCGCAATATTAAAATTGAGAAAATTGAAATTGAAACTTTATTTACCATTCCGTTAAAACATTACAAGGTAAATTATCAAGAAAACATAACAACAAAAAGTACAATTGTGATAAAATACAAACATTACATTACATTTAAATATGGAAATGGAAGGACCTTCTAAAAGTAGGAAATCTACTTATAAACTGAAGATCCAGATAATAATCTTATTAACAAAAACTACACCAAACATAAGTATTTATATAAATAAATGAATGCACTATATTAATTATAGCTTAATCCTATCCGAAACTTAACGACACAACATCAGCCTAACAGAATATTGTGACTATTTACATTCAATCATGATACAATAATCAATAATTATTTTCCTTCATGAAATTAGTAATTCTTCAACTTAGTTTTAAAAACGTTTACAATTCGACAATTTTAAAGTTAATATAATCATGATAATAGCGGCGCTTTACATATAACATTTGCCTTTGTGAGTGAAGTTTTCCGTACTTTACACGATAATCATTGATGATATTCGTTATTACATGAAAATATACCTTGAAAGTTAGCTGAAAGTATATCATTATGATAGAAATACAAAGAAAATAGCGATTGATATTCATATAATAGAAATAATATAGGTAAAATATTGAACTTAAGTAATTATGGTTTTGTATGACTACAATAATTTATGATGTTTTAGCAATTATTCTCACAACTATTTTTTGCAATATATATATCCGTTCTAATAAATATATACTACATGCACCCTAAACTATAACATTATATGATAAATGTGATAAAACTAATGAGTTGGTATACATTCTCTTTTCACTCATAACTCCAATCACTTCAGAAACTTTCCTGATTGTTTCATTTACATGTGTTTTCCATTTAAAATCTGAATTTTTATTTGAATTTGGATGACACAGAGATTGGCGATTGATAATTATATGACATGCTTTATTTCAGATAAATCCTATGATCCCGCATTACACACTGTTGCCCATAAAGTTGGAATATTTTCTTTTACAACTGTACACGAAGTTAAATCTGTCACTGTGAATGATTTATGATATGTGTGCTGTATTATGACCGCAATACTTTATTTATCAAGTATATACCTGCCCACCCCACAATTTGGCCGTCACAACCTCAAATCGTTTTGTGAAGGCAGTAATCTTGTAGTTTTTTGCCAAGAAATCGACGAACCCTTTGTCTGTTTGTCTTCCATCTGTTCGGTCAAGGATGTTATGGCTCTTACCCATTAGGTTGACATATCATCAGTGTCCAAGCGGCGATCTTATGTTCTCCGTAGTCCAGGGACGTCCGGTAAATCTGTATTTCATGGTTTAAAGTGGACACTTAGTAGTTTGTCTTGCTCGGCGGCCATGTTGTTAGAACGATCTCCGATGTACAGTTTGACGGAAAGCGTTGATTTCAAAGTGTCCTTTTCACAGACAGCGAAGGCTTCTTGTTGGCAAGTCCGGTTTCTACGGCACAAGTTAAGCAATTTGTGATCATCTATCCTGGCGGTCGATCGTGGACGATAATCACCAAAGGTCCTGCTTTTCAAAGCTCCAAGCAAAAGGCTAAATTAATTAATGTAAATATATGCAACCATTCATTGTACTTCGGTAGCTTGGACACATTATGTTATCATTATATCTAATGGCCCGGTCAGATATCAACGGATAGCGGAAACGAATGCCCAACGAATAGAAAATTTGCGAAATGAAATTATCCGGTGATGAAAGTCGTCTCCACTGCTTCATGTACAAAACATAGAACAACGTACATCACCGGACAAGGAACGGACAAGAAACGCATACGAACGGAGAGGAACGGATGGAAAATTTAGCTCTCCGTTTGACGTCCGTTTACGCAATCCGTTGATATGTGACCGGGCTATAAAAATGATTCATGAGGCGCAAAAAAAGGAAAAGATTAAAGTTGGATCTAACAAAAAATATTCCAACTTTATGGGCAACAGTGTTTGTAGAAACATATGCCAGTACCTGTTCTGTATATTTAAATGCATACATACTTGCAGATTTGAAAATTAGGTGTGCAATATAATTTAAATTCTAATTTGTGCTGAGAATTTACATTTCCCCATGCGAATAACGTCATACATTTTCTGTCTGTTTTCTGTTTTCCAGATCCTTTGATCGCTGAACTTGAAGCGAAACGGGAAAATATCAGAAACTACGTCCCGGGAACCGCTATTAACGTCATTAACATTGGACTCTATGGAATCATGTCAGCAGGAAAATCGGCTCTCATTAAATCGCTTCATTTTGCGCTGAAAGGTAACCCCATTTATTGTCTTTCTCGGTTAGACATACAAATGTTTTGGTAGGAGGATTAGCTAAACTTCTGGTTAATTACTCATTTCCATGTGTATCATCACATTTCGTGCGATAGCATATTTATCACAAATCAAGCTTATATATAAATCCCAGGCATTATTTTAATGTTGCTGATATATTCTAAACTAATTTGGGTCATTGATATCTTAAAGGGGTAGTTTAGTTTTGGTAGAGAGGGCGCTGCACATCACAATTTTTTTGTGAGGTAATGACAAACCGAGTGTCGAATATGGGAGAACATGCAATTTTAATGGCAGAATAAACTTTATTTGGTCAAAATCGACCCAGAAACGGCTGAAATATCAATAAATATATGTGACCATATAATTATTTGGGGCCCAAATAATTAACTGATTTTTCAAAAAATTAAAAAAATGCTTGCGCTTTTTCAAAAAAAAAATAAAAACAAGGGATGGGGGTTACAATTTACACGTTCATTATGTTTACTGTTTTGGAGTGTTTCACAAAGATGATTAAAGATCCCAATTAAAACTTAATAAGTTGCACTACTAAATTATGGAAAGTCATCAGTTTTTTTGTAACATTTATTACAAACAAGTTCTCTAAACAGGCCTACAATTTTGATAAAAATCATTTATATTTTCTTTTATCAAAGAAACTTCAAGTAATTGAAGTTCAGCTAGGGAAGTTGGCCTGTATGATTTAGATGACTTTTGTTTTTAGATTTCTACCCTTATAAAAGACTGTATCGTCGTGAGTTTTGGTAAAGAGAGTACAGTTTTTGTCAAACTGATTTTTTGTAACCAAAACCTGCATCATTACATAATAAACTAATATTTATAACTCCACCATGCATGCTTGAAAGGAATACAAAATTACTAATGACTAAGTAAAAAGTCTGTTATCATTAAAAAAGAGCCGTTAAAACTAAAGAGGGCGCTAACTAAACACTCATCGGTTTCAACCATTATAAAGAGAGATAATCAAAAACTATTGAAAAGCATCTTTTGTAATTTTGTGAAAAGAGGAAGCATTTTTTTTTTAAACGGCTGGTTCAAAATGATCGAATAATTGCGGGGCCTCACAAGTATTACAAATGTTATGTGTATGGATATTTCAGCCACTTCTTAACCGATTTCGATCAAATAAAGTTTATCCTGTCATTGAAATTGTATGCTCTTTCGAATTTGACAGTCAGTTTTGCATTATCTCAAAATAAATATTCGGTGTAGCGCCCTCTATACCAAAACTCAACTATCCCTTTAAGGCTGATTTCCCCAAGTAAACAAACCTTTAAAAAGCAACAAACCGGGCAAGTTAACTTTGCAAAAGCTAGAGTGTGAAATTATGTGGAAAGTTTAAACATTCGCAATTGGGCTCTTGAATACGTTGAATTTTGAAGCTACAAATGGCTTTCCGTTCCGTAATAACTAAGTGTTAAGTTCGACAAGGAAATCGTAATAAAACACCCCATGTATCGCTATTTTTAGCCATTGGAAGGAGCATGAGGTAACAAATCGCCTTGATATTCCTAACAACACGAATTCATCACTATCATTTACCACAGGTGCGTTTCAAGATAACATTACAACAACGCCTTCTGTTGATCAGGGAAGAAGTGCAAGTATGTTTCGGGAGCCAGTACCGCTCACGCAACACCTTCATTTGGTGGATACCAGAGGCATGAAAGACTACGACTTAGATAACGTCAAAGACTTTCTGGAAGAGATCCGTAAGCATTGCTATCGAAGCTCATTAGACATGTTAGACATGTTGTAGGGAACCAACGCTGTCCTCTTTATTTAACAAGTATTGTATAATGTCACCTGTTTGAATAGTACAGACCTACTCTTCAAAATGTTACGTGACATAAGATTTTTAGAAATGTCAGATTTAAGTCTATAACATTGTAATATTACAGGTGTTCAAACAGGACTACATCTAAACTAAAATTTAAAACCAACATAAATTATAGACGTATGTATAGCCTACTTCTGCACTTTGTATAAAATAAACCCCTCAAAAAAAGTTCGGAAACTCAAGTTTGATCGATCATATCTCTCGTATTTTTTAATAAGAATACTCGAAACCGGTGTCACAATAAAGCCTCATTATATACCTTTCAAACGGTGCATTATGTGTAGTGATTATGCAATTGGGGCGATTGCAGTAGCCCAGAGAATAGGGGGAGGCAGGAAGTGAAATCTCGCAAAATGTCCCCAATGCATTCAATTTACGAGTGCATGACTGTGTTGATCAGTGTTCTAAAGGTTAACCTTCTATTGAATACTGCCACCCTTTCCAGTCATCAAAATTGTTGAATTGGATACCATTTTAATGGAAATTATCTCTTCATTACGATGGCATATTAATCGTAAGGATTATGCAAATGGAGTGTGTGCAGCGAACCGGAATATGGAGATGGGTCGAGTGTGAAATCAGACAAAAAGATATGGAGTTGACAAAAAATCAGAGCGTTGCATTTTTGTCGAGCTTTTGGGAGGATTTTTTAGCATTTCAAATAAAATATTCATGATCAATTATGATATCAACGGAAAGCCCAACAACTCTTCTGTATGAAAATGTGAAATTTATAATGATTTTTGTAAAGGGCGGCTGCAGGGAGATGAATGGGAGGGAGCCTCAAAAGTGACCCATTTTGAAACGCTCTGATTTCAAGGCACTATTCATGCGTTTTCAATTGAATTCCTCTCATTCATGGCCAACTCATTCAAGTCGCATTACATCCTCTACACAATGGTATACAGATCCGACACCAAATCAGAGCGTTTTGAAATGGGTCACTTTTGAGGCTCCCCCACATTCATCTCCCTGCAGCCGCCCTTTACAAAAATCATTATAATTGTCACATTTTCATACAGAAGAGTTGTTTGGCTTTCCGTTGATATCAATTTAAATCATGAATATTTTATTTGAAATGCTAAAAAATCCTCCCTAAAGCTCGAAAAAAATGCAACGCTCTGATTTGTTGTCAACTCCATATCTTTTGTCTGATTTCACATTCGACCCATCTCCATATTCCGGTTCGCTGCACACACCCCATTTGCATAATCCTTACGATTAATATGCCATCGTAAGGAAGAGATAATTTCCATTAAAATGGTATCAAATTCAACAATTTTGATGAATGGAAAGAGTGGCAGCATTCAATAGAATGTTAACCTTTAGAAAACTGGTCAACACAGTCTTGCACTCGTAAATTGAATGCATTGGGGCCATTTTGCGAGATTTCACTTCCTGCCTCCCCCTATTCTCTGGGCTACTGCAATCGCCCCAATTGCATAATCACTACACATAATGCATCGTTTGAAAGGTATATAATGAGGCTTTATTGTGACACCGATTTGAGTATTCTTATTAAAAAATACGAGAGATATGATCGATAAAACTTGAGTTTCCGAACTTTTTTTGAGGGGTTTAGATCTGGAATCAAATTTGTTTGTGATTGAAAGTGGATTTATTTACTGTACCGCGATCACGTAAATATATCACGGAATTGACTTGTATAACTCAAATAATTATATGAGGTAATAATCTAATGAGGTCGTCGTCCAATCCCTAACTGGCTTCTTAGCTAAACAGCAGTAGCATAGTGTTATTCGGTAGCATTCATCCGGGTTCCCGAGAATCCGAGATTTGGGGTGAATCCGATTGGCAAAGTATCGAGTAAGATTATTTCCATAATTATTTCCATAATTATTTCCATAATTATTTCCATAATTATTTCCATAATTATTTCCATATACTGTAATATACATACTGAAACGGCATTATGCCTACTATTTTACATGAATGTGAAATTATTGTTAGAATATTGTGTTATTCGTTGATCTATAATGTACGGAAATGGGGGAGGGGGGAGGGGAAGAAGCCGAATCATCAAATAATATGTATACTCGTATTAGTTTGTGAAAACTGGATGCTTTCCCCCTTTAGATTCAGTTTTAAAACACAACATGCATCAGACACGTAGGGAGGATTTTTCAAGGCGAAGGGGGGGGGGGGGGGGGGTAGGGGGGTGCGTAATTTACAAAGACGGGACCAAGACCGAGGCCGAGACCATTGGTTTCTATGGTCGAGACCGATAAAAACCTTTCTGAATTTGGGGAGGGGGGGGCGGGGGTGGATGATACGCACCCAACGCATCCACCCCCACCTCCTTTTTCTCGCTTGGGTCTATGCAAGCCAAACCGTCAAGATTCAATACAAAACAAGGAAGACGAACCCATGTTCTTGATTGCTTATTTGTACTTATTTGTATTCCTCAAGAACAATACGTATGTTAGTACATTGTATTGTATTATAGTGTTACTTTCATTATGTGATATATTTTCATAGGTGGCAAACGAGGACAAGACACCAAGAATAAGACAACTGGTGGGATAGAAATTGATTGCCCAGTCTTTGTCGTCAAATCAAGGTATGTTTATAATAAAAGTACACTCACACAATTGTCAATAAGGTGGTTCAGATATAATTGTAAAATTCGTAAATGGACCCAAACTGCAAACTATACTCCGCAAAAAGGAAACTGGACACTTGTATAGGACAAAATATTTCATATTCATTTGAAATAAATAAATTATATTGTATATCAAATTAAAGATATTGGTATACAATCCAGATTAAATCATTCATGCATGACTTGTCACGGTCAATTAACTACAACAAGGTCTGTTTTCAAAAGTAGCAAAAATGGAACATCCACTCAACCATATAAATGTTGATAAGCATAACTTGAGACGCTATATTCATTACATGGCATACATTTACGTTACAAATGTGACCTGTTCATCTTCATCCTAAATACATGAAGACAAATTGTGAACGTTATAGGTTTTATTTTCATCAAAATGTAACACAATGGGGATTTTACGGCAAAGGTCGAATACAGTCTGCGTCCTTATTTCAGCATGAACAAATGTAATAAGTTATTCTTAAGAATTCTACCGTAGTCCAAAAATATTCAGAACCTGATGTCGTCCTTGATCAATCAGTTGGGCAGTTTTTTACATGTAATTTCTTTAGGTAACTAAGATTAAAATTGCAGGGGACACATAAAACAGACAAGCTTTATGCCTAAAATACGGACCCGTATGTTGATGATCTAAATAAAGATTAGATAGAGAGATAATCAACAACTATATAAAAACCTCTTTTGTAAATATTTGAAAAGATGAAGCATTAAAACAAAAAATGAACGGCTGGTTCAAAATGATCTATTAATTGTGGGGCCCCACGTTTATTACAAATGGTTATGTTATTGGATATTTTAGCCATTTCTGAATCGATTTTGATCAAATAAAGTTTATTCTGTTATTGAAATTGTATGCTCTTTCAGATTTGACACTCAGTTTTTCAGTATCTCACAAAAAAATATTTTGTGTAGCGCCCTCTATACCAAAACTCAACTATCCCTTTAACGCCTTCAAACAGTGTTGTGTTGCTATTTCTGCTATTCCTGTAATAAGGGCATGCCTTCCCGAAGATGATTATCCATATGCTGACATCGGGAATTTCATATGAATATACAAATACACTGATCAATTATACCATCCTTAACAACAACAAAAATAATAATAATACAAATAATAAAAAAAAACCTAACCCCTTACCCCTGACATCATGTTTTTATGTACATAGATAACATTTTACAAAGATCAAAATGCGGTGTGATATTATTAGCATATTCAAGTTTCACCTATTATTTGTTAATGTCCGATGTAAATATGTGTTGTCTGCAATTCTCATGGAGTCTAGAAAATTTAGTGACGGAGCTGCTAATCAATTTTATGGCGACTGACTATTTTTTCCATACCCACTCAAATCAAGGAAAGTCTGGATACGAAACACTAACTTGTATACCTCCCAATGACAAATTTTTACTAGGAACGTAAATATTCTCCCACCTGCAAGTAATGTCTATAGGCCCCGTTTAATTTAGCCTCTGTTGAAAGTGGTGGCTTTGAACATCCATCCAAGGTTAATAACATAATATGTACTATTTCATAGAACAAGAACCGGTTTGATAGAATGTGTTATTCATGTGTAATGATATTTATTGATCAATAATTTCACCGAGCCTTGCTCGTCCTGGCTATATAGCACGCGCGTATTAGCTCGCACGTATTATCGTATTCCGATTAATGCTGCACTATCCAACGCAAAAACAGTTTTTGCCGACTGATTTCTCTCTCCATTTATTAGCAAATGCAAACAAAATTTCGTTTATGTGATCCACAATGTATATAAATTGATAATGATTACCGACTTTCTTGTTTTGAAGACCGCTACATGTAGAAAGAAATATTATATCCCGTCTGTTTTCCTTCCGATTGCGTCCTAAAACATATGCGTTCAATTATATAATATAGATACTGTATGATTTAGATACAATAGCTGGATATATAATTATATAGATAGATAGATATATATATAGATAGATAGATAGATAGATAGATAGATGGATGGATGGATGGATGGATGGATGGATGGATGGATGGATGGATGGATGGATGGATGGATGGATAGATAGATAGATAGATAGATAGATATTTTAAACGGTACATTGTACGAATGGGCGGTATGCTTATCGCCCGCCTTGTAGCATTATTGCGTGTAAATGATTCACCTGGATTTTTCACAAGAAAGTTGATATGGGGGAAAATCGGTAAATTCTTGAATATACTTTACAACAAATGTGTTCTTTATGAGTTAATGCAGCTGCTCGTATTTTTTCCACTTTGATTTTATGCATCTAATGTTTGTTTTATGCTGTCAAACTAAACTTATCCGGTAATATGACATGATACCATACACTTAACTGTACGTTGATGCCCGTTGATCCGAGTTGATGGAACATCGGACTACGCCCTCAGTGTCACCCAAGCTCCTTGGTCTAATTACGAACTGGGTTATATATTGCCTTCCCTACTCTGTCCTACACTAGCACGCGCACTCTACATGTATTGCATCATGCATGCGAAAGAGCGCCCGGTTTATCGGCGCAAGTGCATGTAAGGTCACGTAAGCTCCGCCTCCCAAATCATGTTTTGGAGGTCAAGCCGTTCAGACTAGAGATTCGCACTGTGATTTGAGTGAATCATGATTTGAAAACACCTCTGGAACATGATTTGAATTCCGGTGATTCGTGATTCTAATTACCGTTCACACTGGCAAAACTACCGTGATTAGAGTGAGAAATAACTCAAATCATGCCGATTGAAATCACGAATTTATGCCACTGTGATTGACATTACCGTTCACACTGTCAAAAATACCGTGATTGTAGTGAAAAATAACTCAAATCATGATTGAAATCACGCATTTTCCTCAGTCTGAAACCGCTCCAAGTCTTTGCTATTGGTATTGACCATGGCATGTCATGCATGAACGATTACACCTTTAATTCATACCCTGCATGTAGAGGACTGAATTTCCTTGAATTTGATATAAGATAATGCACACTTTATTGTACATAAATATGAAATATTTCAACCTATACAAGTTTTTTAGTTTGTTTTGTTTTGCGGAGTATATATAAACATGGTCATATTTTAATAAATATCTATAGATCCCATTGTTGCTTTGATGCACAAATCGTATCCAAATAAAATACGGAATTACATGATTAAATGCCGGACGTTGGATATTAAGTAGCATAGTTTGGAATTAACTTTTGACTAATATCGGGAAGTATTGAAAGCGTCAACAAGATTACTACCATGTGACATATATTTATTCTGATAACATGAACTAGCATTCCAAGCAGTTGGTTCAGAAAAACCTGTTAACTCGCCATATCTGCATGAAAATTAATAAAGAGTCTGAAGACATATTTAATTTCTATCTGCTACTTTATGATTTTCTTTTACAGCGACGCTGCTGGTCTCAGAGACGGCATGAAATTTCTAAAGAAGTTTTCTGATGATATTCACGAGAAATTTGGTGAGATCTATACCGCCTTTTATTTGGAAGGCTGCATTTATTTTTGTTATAAAACAAACATACAACGTACAATCAATAAACAGAGAAAATAATGTTTTTGCCCGAATATGTTATGGTTTTGCACGAGTTTCAGGCGCCTTTTAACCGAATGTGGTTGTTTTCAAAACTCCAGGGGCTGTAGTCCAAAACTCACCGCCTCCTACGCCTATTAGCCAACTTGTCTACTGATTACGTAATCAGGGTGGCTCCTCAAAAAACGGAACGGGGCACTTCCCAAAATATAGTACCAAAATGATTATCCATCGGAGAGGGTGTCTTTTCTAATGCCCCGTTCCGTTCTTTTGGGGCCACCCTGTATAACGTTACGCGTTATAATTTATTATTCAACCATACTTAAATGGAAGAGAAACGTATTAATGCATAAGTAAGAAGGTAGTTATAGTAACAAATGCAGCCGTTACCGCAAGAGGTTGCCCTTCATGCACCTGTAAGGCTTAGCCTTCATTTTAATCGTGAATGTGTGTCTTCGTTATAATAATTATTCAAAAAGAGATTTCAAAGCACACTTTTGATGCCACATCAGTATAATTTAAAAAATGGGAACGCGTTATAAACATTTTATTAAATATAAAATAGATGTTGGGCCCCAACATATCTTCCGCTGGGATACAATTGTAACATTTCAGCCATTTCGAAACGGATTTTGATCAAACAAACATTGGATTATTTCAAAATGTTTGTGGTCTTGGAGTTTCAACACTCAGTTTTCCTTTACCTTTCAATTAAATACATTTATTCGAGCGTATTCTCCACCAAAACTGTACCATTTCTCTAAAAGGGATGGTTCGGACGATTTCAAAATTAATGTACCAGAATCTAAAAAATTACTCATTGGTAATATATTTTTACCAAAAAAAAATCCTATCAGGATGATTTATACTGTTTTATGTCTGCAATTTTTGATATTCATCGTCTATTTTCTGTACGCTTCTGATTTCTATCACGTGGTCGCGTGACGCGCCAGCCTCACTTTGCTTTGTATTGGCAGCAAAGTGAGGCATCGACGTCACGAAAATTGCATGCTGGGATAGATCCCACTGGCGGCAGATTCGATTAAGAATTGTTACCTTATCTAGTCCCAAAGTGATTGTGAATGATCCAGTTGGTCCTTTTTCGTCGAGACAAAGGCAATATGTTGAAAAAATATTGCTTCTTTGATTGATAAATGCTGAAAATCGTCCGAACCCCTCCTTTAACGTGATATATTACAGAATGATGTAGTTTAATGTCATTATATCATTTTGAATAACAGGTCGGCACGTCCATGTGGTCTTCACGCACACAGATATGTTGGACAAAGAACAGGACGAGAAAACGGACATGCAAGACGAGATGAGTGGTAACCAATATGATGAAACTTGTCTTCACCAGGGGCAGAGCAAAGGTAACGATGGTAACGAGGGACAAGAACATAACGTACTTGTGAATTCACAGGGCACACAAGAAGAAGTACAAACACGGGAATCTACGGTGAGTACGGCTGCCCATGAAGATGAGCAAATTAATGCTGGAAAGGGAAAGACCAATAAGAACAAATCGCCAATTAAAACATTCAAACGTAAAGTCAGTACAATGAGTTCACACGTCTTTTCAAACAAAAAAAAGGATGAAAAGGAAGCAGACACGTGTAATGAAACAATAGATAACATGCTTAGGGTTCTAACGGGAGAAAGTACGCTGTGTAAATGGAAAAAAATTATCCTCGACTATACAAACATTCCGAAACAAAACATCTGGGCGTTTGTAAACTACACTGATGAAAGTAATGATGAGGATCGTAATAGGAGCATTGAGTTTCTAGACTTCTTGTTGGTGTGCCTAGATACTGCAGAGAGGAATGCACATTTCTTGGAAGAATACAATCGTGAGAAGAATAGTAAAGTTATAAGCTAAAAACTAACACACTAACTCGAATTGTTAAAGTCTGGAGCCACTTTTGTCCTCGTGGACAAATGCATCACTCTGTACATAAGTTGCATGGGATGCGGTCCAAATCTGTGTATTCGGCACAGTAATGTCTAGGTCACAAATGCTTCGATTTGCGATACGGCGCCCGTACGATACCACGTTTAGGTGAAATCTTGCGCATCCGCAAGGGTGCCGTAGCTACCGTGCGGTCGCCGTTGTATTTTTCCTGGCCGTATGATATTTAAAAAAATGTTTAACGCGGGATGAAAATTTTGAAAAATGCATCGGCCGATTTGTTACTTGCCGTAAGCCCGTAGACACGTCGTAGAGAGCATCATCGCAAGGGCACTGTACGGGCACCGTAGTCTTTTTGTCCCCTCGAATATCGTACGATTTTTTCGACTGAATTTGGGGCCATCCAAATCGTACGATAGCCTTAAAATGTCAATCAGAGTTGAAAGAGTTTTTGCGATGTCCATACGAGTTCCGTAAGGTGTCAGTACAAGCGCTCAGATTGTAATTACGGGAGCCGTGTGATTTAAATTTGCTTGAACTCCCAAGTCATCGTACGTGCACCGGAAAATGTGTGACCGCTACATTAAAGATATCGCAGACGATATCCCAACTGCACGAAATCATAGAACATCCGCCATAGGTAATGAAATCGTGCGGCGCCCGGAGCATTTGTGACCTAGGCATTATAATGGTATGGGCCATTATGTCTAATATATTAATTAAGCCCGACCGGTATAAATCTTTGATCAAATGCGAATGTTTGGTTGCCATGATAATGTACCTAATAACATTTTACTGTGACGGAGCAGCCGTAGTAAAACATGTTGTACGGGCGAGCCCTCGCTATTGATAATAGGCCGTACCAACCAAGTGCATGTTGACTTCGGTTTATCTGTTAAGTTTACACATTTGTAAACTGTGTATTTCTAAAAATATATCAATTATTTTATTAATGTTGCTAAGCCCCACCTCATAAAAAACTCTCGATAGTGAAGTGGTTGTGATATCATCTGCCATTCACAGGCCAGTGAAAACGGGAAGAACTAAAGAAAAAAGTGCCAACATAACACGCTTACAGTAGTATGCACTGCATGCTTCCATAAAATGGCTTAGGCATTGCCTTTCTTGTCCTAATGATGGCTTCGCTTTTCTGATAAAGCAACTGCTATTGAAATTGAAAGTGCGTGAGTTGGTATTATATTCAATCTTGTGATGCTATTCTGAGCAGGCATCGCTTAAAATAAATGCATTGCCACGTCAATGAGTAGTGATTGACTGATCATGTCACAACCAGTCAACAATATCACTTCACTCTAGAGAGTTATTTAAGAGGTGGGGGCTGACCAGCATAAAGACAAATAATTGCAAACATTTAAACAAATATACAAAAACATATTTAGGTCAAACAGTTCACATACAGATTATGTGTACACTAATACATATAAACATAAGACAACATGCATTATTTTGGTTGGCACGGCCCCTTAAAGGGATCTAGTAACTTTGTTGGCATGTGCAAAAAGTGATGAATGGTTGATGCAATGTATAGTGCTGTTATCTCATATGTCCACAGGGTATTGTGTGAAAATTTCAAGTCAAATGGACATTGCATGGCCAAGTAATGAGCGAAAATGCAAAGTGATATTGGGTGATATCCACTAACTCACTGCATTCACTTTGTACAGGGATGAAAAACTCGCCCGGAGTTTTTCTTATCTGAATACTTTGATCGTACATATCTTTGTAACGGAAGGGAAATTTGAAAAATCGAAACCTGTCCCATGATTTTATTGTTAATACGAATACAACAAGGTATGAGGGAACCGCTAGAATTAAAATTTTATTTTGAGGATTTGGACAATGTTACTAAGTCCCTTTAAAGTGACTTAGTTACATTGTCCAAATCCTCGAAATCTAACTGGAATTCTAGCGGTTCCCTCATATTTTGTTGTATTCGTATTAACAATAAAAGCATGGGACAGGTTTCGGTTTTTCAAATTTCCCTTTCTTAAAACAGATAATTACGCGACCGTGAAAACCGTGAACAAAGTGAGTGCAATGAGTTAGTAAATATCACTTTGCATTTTTGCTCATTACTTGGCCATATAACATCCACTGAACTTGAAATATTCACACAACACCCAGTGGACATATCAAATAACAACAATATGCATTGTATCAACCACTCACCCCTTTTTGCACATGTCATAACATTTACTAGATCCCGATATTCATAACGTTTTCCCTATACTGAAGGAACGCTACTCATAAAATGAAAACGGGGTCGCCACTCAATAAAGGCATGAAGATTGCTATTCATAATGATCGCTATAAAGATCAGGAATTGTCACTATATAAATCAGAATTCACATTGAGGGTCACTACTCACAATGGTCGCTATTCGTAAGACGAAATTAGGTCGCTTTTTATAATACATGTATAAGAAAAGGGTCGCTATAATAAAATGATAACAGGCGACCATCTTCTTACATTATGAATAGCGACCCTGCTTTTGTAATATACAGGGTGCCCCCCACCCCCCGAAAAAAAGAAAAAAAATCGGAACGAGGTACTTGCCATAATAAAGACACGTGATGACTAGGCTGACTGGACATGGCATCTAAAAATGATACCAAAAACAGTAATCTTGATCTAGTAGTTTTAGATTTAGGATGTCTTAAGTGAGACCATGTCAGGTTCCCATTTGTGTCAAATTTTACCAAGTCAGTGCCTGATAAATCGCACTTACTGCCTGTCATAGCATCGAACAACGAGCAATACGTGCGCAATTTTTAGTGTGCATTCAGCTGTGCCCTGTTTGCCGAGAGAATGGGTATAGTTATTCGACGCTATGACGGACAGGAAGTGCGCTTTATCAGGCAATGACTTGGTACAAATTTACAAAATGGGAACCTGACATGGTCTCACTTAAGACTTCGTAAAATAAAAACTACTCGACCAAAATTACTGTTCTTGGTATCAATTTTCTTTGTTAAAGATGCCCCATCCCCTGAACTATGTCATTATGGCAATTATTACCTCGTTCCGTTATTTGGGGGCCACTCTGTATAATTCAATTTGATTATAAAAGCGACCCTCCTTTTACACTTATTACGTATACAGTTGTTAGAAGTTTTTAGAAGCGCATCGATCAGTTTTTGATTGGAAATGCGCTGTATAAATATCAATTATTATTTTTAGAAGTACACTTAAATAAACAAATTTCTTTGAATCAGCATGTAAATTATGTATTTAATACTATAGTAGGAGATTTATTAGCTACAATTTTTGCTTCAAACAGTTTTGAAAATGCGATTTCATTAACTTATATCATTGCAGGTTAGTTATTGCAACATTTTATTGCCGGTATTACATCCAAAACAAATATTGAGCGAACACATAACTTGCAAAACCTGAAATAATGTTGATAACCGATTCGCCTTTTAAAGAATCCTATAGTGCACCTTTGTTATACAAATTTCAATTTGACCAATTAATGAAACTTTATCTTTAGAAACTGCAATATTCATGCATAAATTGTTTAATTATATACTTCCTGTCCTATGTAACGACTTTTTATGTGTAAAGGTCAAGTTCACACGTATAATACATGAAATGAACAATCGTAACACAATCTTCAATATTTTAACGTGGTACTATCATTTGGGGTAAACTCGTAATTCTTAAAACGCAAAAGGCATCGCTATTCATAAAGGCATCAGGACCGTTATCCATAAGGACCGTGATTCATAATGTAAGATGAGGGTCGCTTACACGAAATCAGGGTCGCTATTCATAAACATGAAGAAGGAGCGATATTCATAATACTTGGGGTCACTACTCATAAGGACCAGTATATTTAGTATCTATTCATAATATAGGTTTTCTGGGCCAATTTCGTAAGCTTCTCATTCGTTTTGATAAGCGTGCCATTCAATTTCGCGAAATTGAGCTGAAGGCTTGCAATTGTGGTTCAAATTGCATTTTGATCATACGATTTAGCTCTTCGGTCAAGTGACTTACCACTTTTAGCATTCAATTAAAAAAACACGATATTTGCGTTCAATTTCGCCACCAGATTTCACGGAATGTGGTACGTAATCACGAATTTATTCGCTTCAAAATGAATGACAATTTTACAAAGTAGAAACACGTCTTTAATCGAATGCAAACAAAATATGTTCGGATGATCGTTAGGCCAAAACAAATAAATTGTTGGATTGGCGTAACCCGCCCGACCCTAAAAATACCGCCGATCCTAAAGGTTTTTTCTGATTTTTTGTTTTTTTTTTCTTCAAAAATTGTGCGATATGTGTTATGTTTGTGTTATATGTGTGTTTTTGTGTATTTGTGCGAATCCTGAAAAGAAAAAAAAAACATACCTATACCTACCCTAATGTTTGGTTGCCTGTTACTCCAATCCAACAATTTGTTTTGACCTTATATGAATTCGAATGCTAACAACAAAAAAAAGAATTTGAACTGCAAAATACAGCTGCGGTGACAAAATTGGCGAAATTGAATGCACACAAAATGAATTTGTGCGGCCAACACTGTTCGTAATGTAAGACAAGGGTCGCTATTTATAAACTGATAATATTTACTCTTTTCCCCTAATGTTTATTATTATTTGTGCAAATTATTCGGGGGAGATGATTAATAGCAGACCTTTTGTACAATGACCCCTTTTTCAAATTATGAATATGGGTCCCTATAAATGGCGGTCCTTATGAATAGCGATCCTTATGAACAGCGAGCAGACCCCTATCATTTGGAACCTACCAACATTATTAAAGGATTGTAAAACTTAGTCAATTTGAAAGATTCTGACAGAAACAATTGTCTGTCGATATTGTGAATTGACTGTCAAATGATGTATCATTATATAAACATATTTCCTAATGTTATTTTTGATTATACATTTGTTTCTCTTACTTTAGTTAACGTGTTTTATTGTGATTCAATATGTGATATAGTTTTAGCCTTTTTATGCAAATATAGGGATAATTTTCTACTATCCTACATGTGCTTTTGTATGATTCCTCACTTTTGTTTATTCATATAATTGTATTACCAATCATGCATTTTATGTTAATGCGTATCACCCCAACCGGAAGAACACACTCATCCACAGTGTGAACACAGTGTGAACACACTGTGTTTCCCATTGTGGACCACACTGTTACATTCGAGCTGTTTCACAGTGTGAAAGCCAACTTACATTGTGATCACACAGGTGAACACACTGTGAAATCGCTGTGATACACAATCATGTGTGAGCGCACCTTTTTACACACTGTGAACCCAGACAATTTCACACTGTGGCGATAGTGATATCATGTGGATTTATAAGTGTGTTCTTTCCATCAGGGATATATTGTTCACTTTTTATTTTTTATAAGTGGAAATAAATCAAACTTGAAATTGAAAAAAAATAACAATATGAATATCACATTGTTCATTAATATGGTGTGTATATGCGGTAATATATACTTTTATTTGTCATTTTTCCGACAGGATATCCGAACAATAAAAATATGGGTTGATATCTCATGTCAATATCACTTCAATTGTAAATAATGTTCCAGGAATAATGAATAATGTAATATGTTATATAAAGTAAAAATTGCCCACGAATGCTGTGTAAAATATTGTTCGAAAATAATTTGTAAATATATGTATAATCTGCATAAATGTATAATGGTACTTTGAATTGTAAATTTTGCTCAATTTTGTAATCCTATGCAGTTAAACATGTGTAACATTTTTGTGCTGTTCTTACATTGTTATCAAAGCAGCTGTGCGTTCTTAATTTTTGTTTAGGCTTGAGCAAATACAACTCATCAAAAATAATTGAATTTGTAACTTCGTATTTTGTATTCAAACGAATTATTTATAGTTACTCTCAACATGTTGAAAGTAAACGGATTCGCTGCGGGCTATTTTTAATCACTCTTGCCCATTAGCCAATTGAAAGGAAATGTTGGTATTCAAACCAGTCAGATTCATTCATGATTACCTGATACATCTCTTGTATACCTCCATGATTTCTTCATTAAAATTAGTCTGATTTAGGGTTATGCACTGCAGCTGATGTACATTGCTGTGTGATGTGTATGTAAACTATATAAATTGAATATATGAATTTAAGCATGCCCTACCAGTTATACATGTATAGAGATGGCACTCCATGATTCAAAGAAAGCACGCGGTATACGATTAAGGAGTGTACAGTGGTTATCAGTGGCGTAATGAGCCAAAACTTTTTTGGGGGCTAAACCAAATCCGCATCACCACCGGATATCGCGAGGGAGCGAAGCGACCAAGCCCGAAGGAGTGAAGCGACTGAGCGGGGGGAAGAGTGTGGGAGGGGGGGGGGGGGGGTGTCCCCCCTCCCACCGTAGGTTTTTTTTGTGCATTTTTGGACTTGAAACTGTGCATACCTTGATATGAAATTCTGACTTGACGACATGTACTACAGAGTGAGTCAGAAAAAATGTCCCATCTTTTAAAAATTGTCTTGTTTGAAGTATGAACATTTAGTCATTGGTTTTATGATATGTCTTGGTAGAGTTATCCTCCCAACATATTTCGGTACCATTTTCATTTGAATCTCTGCACGCATGACTGAACATCAGACAATCTTTAGAAAACTGCAAAATCACACTTGCGCCAAGTGGCTATGTGAGGAATAAAACGAATTGTGAGAGAATTCATAACTTTTACTGCTGGGACACCTAACATTGGGATAACAGCGGCATAACCCTTGCAAAACTTATTTTACACTCTTGCATACTTGGTGACCAAAAATGATCTCTGTGGCGGGGTGAACTGAAGACGAACCATAATGCCAGTACCTGTCCTAGGGCTCAACTGCTCAACATAATTAACTGCTGTCAAATCAGGCAAGCCCTTTGGTGGCAAGTACAACAAAAGCACAGTTATCCATTGTAAATTGCCATTGTTAATCAACAAAAGACAAACGATATTACTTGTTATTGTTATTGTACCAACGTATTGAGATAGCACATTGTATTTA
Organism: Echinarachnius parma; assembly: GCA_037951105.1. Taxonomy (NCBI): domain Eukaryota; kingdom Metazoa; phylum Echinodermata; class Echinoidea; order Clypeasteroida; family Echinarachniidae; genus Echinarachnius; species Echinarachnius parma. The sequence goes on from JBAMJV010006606.1 coordinate 56,661, forward strand.
TGTGCACTTGATGATGATGATGGTGGTGGTGGTGGTGAATGGTTAGGGGAATTGCCGCTTAAATATTCAGCGATCTTGTTAAAAATCAATGCTTAATCAGAAAGGGGAAATGTTGACACTGCATTATGAAATACTTTTTACTGTGCGCGTGTGCGTGTGTGTGTCTGTGTGTGTTTCTGTGTGTCTGACTGTCTTTGTTCAAAACACTGTTTTATTCTTCACCCAACAACTTGACGCAAGTAAGATTTTGCAGTCTTTTAAAGATTTGTCTTTTGTTCAGTCATGCGTGCAATGGTGAGTTTTGGTAATTTCCAAAGTGCCCCCCCAACATCGATTGTAACGGATTTGGTTGATTTCAATTCCATATGAAAGATCATTGAAAAAAACATGGGAAATAATAATAATTCCCATTCAAATGCTCTAATTGTTGTGAAATTTGCTTTCAAAATAATATATAAAAATGGTTGACGCCCGGGTATCACTTTTGACTTTTGACGGTTTATTTTTGAATTCACGGTGTTTGGCTCCCTCTATGCCATTTAACAACCAGCGTACTTGGTGCACCGAGATGCAGCCATCGATATAGAAATTCGTATATCGATGGATACAGCTAGCATATGGGTGCGTACGTTAGCCCAGCTCGATCTCGCGCCGCTTGAAGCTTGGTATGTATTATATACGCGGCTCGATCACGGCGCGGCCGGACGATCGAACATGCATGGCAGACAAAATACATGCTCACCCACCAGATTAGGAAAAATGGCAGCCTGGAGGCAGACGTAGACCTAACTGTGATCAGCGCCGTCCGTAGGACGGCGCTGTGAAGACGAGACGTTACAAAATTTGAAGAAATTTTGCGACGGGTGGTTTCAAGAACTTTACATCTATTATTATTTTTTTTTTTTTTAGTTCTACACATGAATTAAACCTTTAACCTACCTTGCTTGCTATTTAATTTGTTGCAAAAGAATGATAACTTACCTCAAATTGATGATGATGATGATGATGATGACTGTTATTTCCTTCGTCTTTGTTCGCTGCATGCAATGTCAGGTGACCGAAAACTCGTCGGCAATGCATAGCGCATGCGCGGGGCGATCGGTTGTACCGTATAATATACAGGGTAGCCTATCCGATATGCGTCGGGCTTTCTAGCAAGTACTAATCGCGTTATGTGGACGGAACCACCGATGTCCGAACCCTATCCCAACGTAGACCGAGACGATAGACTGTGTAGAGTGTACGCTACGATAGAGGACTCGAGTCGAGAGCGGTGATATATCGCCGAAGTCGAGCGTCGTTTCATGTGATGACGTCCAACGCAGGCGATCGGTCCGGCTACGTCGGAGAAGCTTCGTGCAGCTGCAGCTATCCACCCCGCACCAGTCAGAATGCAACTCAGCCCGATTCCACTGTATTTATTCATATCGTATTCATAGATTTGCGACCCGCACGCACCAATGAGCAATGCAGAGGGGTATTATTTTGAGCTTTATGGAACCTTAACATAGTTTTTAATGAATGAATGTGGTATCAAATTTTAGAGGAATCAGAGGAATCATATTTTATGTCTATAATAATTAATCAAGTATTAAATCAAATTTTACCAGTGAAATTTCTTGTCAAATATCACCAAAAAATAATAAGTTCAGAAGTAAAAAATAACAGTTTATGCTTCTTGCGTCTCAATGATTTTATAATCATTGTAAAGCATGTTTTATACTCTTTCAGGATATGTAGGTTTTATTTTGTTGCGTTGGATAATCGGGTCAGGAGCCAAGAAAATACCACTCAGGTACAAATTAAGAACAACTAAAATGCGAACGAGCATTCCTATTGGATGGTACGAAGGGGTGTGTTTGAAGCGGGCCAGTGATTGGCCTCATTCAAATAACGCAATACCAGGCTCCCCCTCGTAAACGCGCTGTGCGGGGAAAGAGAAATTCTCTCTCTCCCTCTCTCTTCATCGCGGGACGTGCAAAATCTGCGTGATGCTGAATCAACCAATCAACGGGCTGGATTGCCGCTGAAAGCCAACAATATGATATTTTATTTTGTCCTTTGCTGGTCTTTGTTGGCTCCTGACCCGATTAAGAAATAAACGGCTTCAAAATTGACATATTTATAAAGTGTATTAAATTACCTTTCATATGGTATAAATATGAAGGAGACGCAAGTACATTTTGTAAGTTTTCAAGCCGAATGAAAAAGAACTTTCAAAAACGAATTTTGTCAAGTTATTACACTTGATTTTCATCTTTTTGTCGTTGTTGAATTAAAAATATAATTATATGGAAGCAAAGAATGACATATTTTCTACAATGTCATATATCAAATTGTACAATAGGTTATTGCAAACTGAAGTTATCGCATTTTTAAAATGATGTATCTCCAGCCGAGTACTATTCGGGAGAGAAAGTTCGATCGGTGAAATCTGAATAAAACGAGCCTTTTAGCCTCATTAAAACATGCTTTGCTCTATGACTGGCACCCGGCGAAATATTTAGACTGTGTAGGCTATGCCTGTTCGACATTCAGAGGCAAGTTGAAATTAAAATATTATTATTATCCACCCCCTATTATACTTGTAGCGTATTCTGATCTAGTCTGAGGAAATTACAATTTGTTATCACTTTGATTTTTGAAAGACATGTAACCAGTAACAACTCTGGTTATAATTTACTAGACAGTACTCACTACTCAGTTTATTTGCAAATTTGAAAACTTCATAAGTTCAAAACCTGGCTCAAAATGTAGGCATGAATTTGTCTTTCAAAAATCAAAGTGATAACAAATTGTAATTTCCTCAGACTAGGTTACGGAAAATGTGTTGTTCACTTCTTGTCTATGATGAGGCATGGCGGTACAGTCCTACACCCTTTCCATTGTAAATGTTTTAATCTCATAATTGTCATGATTGTGGAGTAATTTGCTGTTCAAATCAAACCTTAGTTTTCCTATCGCCAGTGGATTCTGCTGGACCAATTAGCTATGGCTGCGACTAAATGGGTGTTACTACACATTGGCCGTGGACATGTAATTTCAAGTGAAAAGGGGTTCTTTCGAATGTGAACTTGATATTTACTTGCATGAAAAATGAACAATAAAATAGGTTATTTTTTCATGACGATGTATGCAAAATTCTATAAATAGGGTTTCCACGGTTAGTAACATTAGTTTACATTTTAAGGCATCTTGTAATTGTACAATATAATAGGATGCTACATAAAATAGATGCCTGAATATTTTTCTTTATTTAGTCATGCATTCCTATTCGCGGCATGCTTTTCTTTACATTCAAGTTATATACAAGGAGATATGCTACCTCCCAAATTTGTCCTTTTTTGTGAATCAATCTGAATGTTTTATTATTTGTGGAATTTTTTTGTTACAGAAATGAAGAGCAGATCTATAACACAATCCACCCTGGAGATTGAAAGGGCAATCAGCAGTGGAGAAAGCAGGTGAATATTGTTTTTTGTTTATTTATTTGTTGTTCCATTTTTAGAATATCTTACAAGATTTTACTACTAATAATAGATTGCAACATCTGATTTCTACTTATGTTGATATTCTCTATAACGTTGTATGGTTGTGTGATTCAGTGATGAGATGTAATTCTTAAATCCCATCATCCTATTTGTTCATCCATCAGTTCTGAAGAATAAAAAACAAACATTATTTCTACAGAGATTTAGCTTTGGCATGCAATATTGTTTGGAAGCTGGATATTTTTATTTTGTTATTATATATTTATAATTTATTTATTTATTTATTTTTAAAATTATTATTATTAATATTTATTATTTTATTTATTATTATTTTTTTTTTTGGGGGGGGGGGATTCAAACTTGTTATCGCATCTTTACAAATTAATCGGTACAATAAAAAGATTGGTTTTTAAAACACAAAGTAAGTCGTACTCGTACACTGTATGACGAATATCTCGTTTCAAAAACAAGTGTCTGGTAGACATTTTGCAGATTAGACTAGAATTGTTAAAAGTATTATTGTCTCAACAAAATTCCATAATTTCACATTGGTGTTACTTACAGCAAGACCTTCTCTTGAGTCTTGGTGTCCTTTTACTCTGATGGCAAAGATGGGATTGGCACACAAGATCATGAAAATGCCTTCAGTGTACAACAGGCTATCTACCAGTGTCAACAGGTAATCCACTGTTCTTTTATTCATTTATTACTGCACTAATATCTAATGACAAGCTATGTACAATTTTGAATAGTTACAAGGAAATCTTTACCGAGAAGCCTTGCCCAACATCTTCTGTCATCCCAAGCCCCTAACCGGTGCCCCTAACCCATGCTTATAAATGGAAGGTTGGAAACATAACTACACACATATTCATTGTAGTTCTATCGGTTTGACAAACTGTTTGGGATTTTCACCTGATGGATCATATTTTTCCATGTAGTGGTTCAGAAATGTACATGTTTTATAGCCGATTGGGCCAAGAAACATTCTAAATCACCTATATTTCTGGTCAGTTCCTTTGGTTGAATTAATATATAATTTTTATTCAAACATAAAATTATAAAGAAACTGATCAGAAACATAAATGTGATTAAAAAAAACAAAGAAAATGGAATTCCAACTGGATACGAACCCGAGATCTCCGGATTGCGAGACCGATGCTCTCACAGTAAGAGCACGGTTTCAATCCCGTTGGAATCCCATTTTCTTTGCTCTTTTTCATCAACATATAATAGCATTGCTCGAGTGGTCAGAAGCTATTAAAAGCCTGTCATAAACCCGAAGGATATAAATTAACTTGTAAGGAGAAAGCTTCTGACCACTCAAGCAATGAAAATTAAGGGGTTTCAAGGATGAGCAACGTACTAGGGTTTTCTATAGCTCAGTCAGTAAGAGCACCGGTCTAGAAATCTGGAGGTCTCGGGTTCGAATTCTGTTGGAATCCCATTGCTTTGCTCTTTTCAACAACATATCATTTTGGTAAATTTGAAAAAACCCAAATTATTTACTCAATGCACTTCTGTTTTTTTTTTTTTTGAATTGCTATTTGTAGTTGTATGTTGTTATGTTTACCCTGTAGATTTTAAGTTACCAAAATAATGAGTGGGAATGATTCCAAGTTATACCATATTTATTTTATTGTTCTTGTTTTCCAGTCAACTAAATCCATCCAGGAGTTTGAAAGGCCTTTTTTTGCTGCATAATGGTTTTCCAGAATATTGAAAGCTTGGAATAAAAACAGAATATGTACAGTGAGAACTAAGGTAAGAACAAGATGTAAATTGTTTTATTGGATATTAGTGAGGTTTTATTCTGTATTCTTTGCTTTGTTCTTTCAGGAAGGCAAACTCTGTAAGTGGACTGTTCAGTGCCGTCAGATATGCAGGAAGTACCAGGATCTGTGCAGCAGTTACCAAACAGACATCTTTTCAACATCGATATACCTGTACGTTAATTCTTTTAAAATACCGTTTATTTAGTTGTGTATCTATATAGTCAAATACATGTTTTGTTATTTCCTCTGTTATAGGAAAATTTAAAGGACAATGAAATTCAGACAAATTGTTGTATGCACTTCAAAACACTAAATATGAATAGTCTCTGAAAAGACGAGCACAATCGGTCAAGAAATAAGAAAACAATATAAAAAAACATTTATTTCTACGAGTGACTCAAATTGGCAACGCACTCTGGCAAATTTGTGGACTTCTCCCCATATATTTTATACACAATTTTAATTTTGTTCAATTTTTCTCAAAATTTATGTTTACTCTTCGATTGAGTGAACTGATCTATATATCAATCATTCAATCTAACAATCAATCATTCAATTAATAATCAATCAATCAATCAAACCAATCGATTCAATTATTTGACTGTCATCCAAACTAGCTACTTGTAGGCAATGGCATACCCAGGATTTTTTCATGGGGGGTGGTGGGGTTATTTTGTCAGACAAATTTCATTAAGGGGAGGGGGGATGGTGGCTGTAGACCAAGTACTGTCATCCAAACTAGCTACTTGTAGGCAATGGCATACCCAGGATTTTTTCAAGGTGGGTGGTGGGGTTATTTTGTCAGACAAATTTCATTAAGGGGAGGGGGGATGGTGGCTGTAGACCAAGTACTGTCATCCAAACTAGCTACTTGTAGGCAATGGCATACCCAGGATTTTTTCAAGGGGGGTGGTGGGGCTATTTTGTCAGACAAATTTCATTAAGGGGAGGGGGGATGGTGGCTGTAGACCAAGTACCTTCAAAATGTTCGAGGTCAAGGTCAAGACCAGGACCGGTCACAAATTTTTAAGGCCGAGACCTAGACATTTCTTGAGAATCCTGTAAAGCAGGTGGGGGGGGGGGGGGGGGGGGGGTGGGGGGGTTGTCCGTTGAAAATATTTGAGGCAGAGACCATTGGTAATGGTGGTAGAGACTCCTTAAATGTGGTCTCCAGACCAACAACAAGTCTACAATTTGTAAAGGGGGGGGGGGGGGGGGAATAAAACCCCCTAAAACAGTCATTTTTAGTCAATGGGGAGTGGGGGTTTGAACCACCTATTCCCACCCATCCCCCAGCCCCACCCTTGGTACGCCTATGCTTGTAGGTAAGTAGGAAGGACTGGTTCTTTCTCGGTTGAATTTAAACCATTGAACTGTATATTTCCTAGATATCAGCTCATGATTAAACCGAGAATTGAGTCTCTCTTCAACGTTCATGGGGATGTCAGAAACTTGAAGTGAGGGGGATTTGTAATGAAAAACGAATAGGATTTTCATATTATTCTATTTCTTTTCATTGTTTGAATACAATCACACATCTACATTAATTGTTCTTGTTCTTTTTTTCTTCATTAGGATGTCTGTCCCAAGATCATTTGCAGCTACTCATCTGGCAAGAAATGTGGAGCACTAACTCTACATCAGAAACTGCAGCAGTGGTCTCGAACTGCGTGAATGGAAAGCCACTGGTTGGTGGAGGTGGTCAGTGGAGCTAGATCAGGTCTGAGGGGAAAATCGAACCTCCATGTTTTTGCTTTGGGATGAAATAGCAAACGTTAGCATTTTACAGATCCCAAATATTGTCCCTACCCTGTGAACAAAGTCAAGAACTGTTATTTAAATATTCAATTGGATCAGTTCAGCCTGCGGAATAAGTTGCTATAAGAAAACTCAATTCTTCTTGGTTATCCTGAATCGCAGCTATGTCAGTCAAGCAGATCATCTGTCCTAGACTCCTAGTACTATATTACTCATGTGAACAAATTGTATGACATCTGGCTAGGAAAACACCATTGCATATTATCTACATCCCTATAATAACAATAACTAACACACTCAATGCACTCATTTATTTTCAAGTTTCAAGTTTTTGTGTTTTGACTTTTTAGAATGATAAGCTCGTTATGTATGTTATTAATTTCACTTTCTCTATTTTCATGTCGGCCCAATAAGATGTTTGCATGGAGAAACCAATATTTAATTGTATGCCTGCAGTCAACTTGTAAAATTAATTTGCACTTGTACTATAGATTTGTAATAGTATCCTGTCATTGTATAGAAAGTGTAATTGATAGAACTTAGAGAAATATAGTCTCAAATGTATTATATTTTTTTCTAGAAGTAATATTTGAGACCAATTTCATTGTAAGATTCTTGAGAATAATATGTGAGATCGAGATAGAAAAGGAATGAAGTTGATATAGTGAAACAGAAAATCAATGTCTGATTTTATCCTGATCGTTTGTTGTGTAGTATCCGAATTCAGATCTTAAATGATGGAGTATTACAATTTGGATGTATCTTGACTAAGGTCGAAAGTGTCTATGTATGCTTTGATATTTTACCTTAGATATATACTGGGCATTTCCACAGGAAAGTGAACATGAAGTAAAAAAAAACAATTAGCTCTATTTCAAATCTTAATTATTTTTCTGGATTATTTGTTCATAAATCATGATCCCATAATTATATCTTTCCGTTCACATTTTTTTGTTAATTCCCAGGACTCTTCTTATAGGTTAAACAGAAACCATACACGAAACTCTGCACATGGGACAACCCTGTGTAAATTTCAGGAAAATCTTCATATTTGCAATATTATTTTGGTATTTTCATTACTGCAGGCACCAAATTGGATGACTGATAATCATAGTCCCTTTTCAGATACAAATGGCAGTATTTTGAGTGCTCTCAAGTATGTTTTTCAATGAATCAAAACCTCCGGACAAACTGTAAGGCGAGTTACCAATGTTTCTGCATCCTATCATTTTTATGCCTCCGCCAACGAAGTGGCCGGAGGCAATATTTTTTCGGGTTGTCCGTCCGTCCGTCCCGTTTTCATTCCCGCGATATCTCAAGAACCAATTGACAGATCAATTTCAAACTTAGTATGAGTGTACATATTGGGATGACAATGATCTGATTACATTTTAGGGGTCATGAGTTTAAGGGTCAAGGTCACAGGACTTATTATATATGTGCAAAAATGCCTCGTTCTTGCAATATCTCAAGGACTAGTTTACAGATCAAATTCAAACTTAGTGTGAGTGTACACATTGGAGTAGCAATGATGTCAAGGTCATAGGATTCAATATATGTGCAAAAATGCCTCATCCTTGCAATATCTCAAGAACCGGTTGATGGATCAATTTCGAATTAGGGAGCCATCAAAAATGGGGTAATATATGGTCATGGTCACAGGACTCAAAATATCTGAAAATATTTTAAAAAATGAATTCAGTGTATTGAAATTTGGGCTTGATATTAAAATCGCGTGATAGCGCGCAGTCGAAGATCCATCTAGTTCTCCAAATAGTTAGGAAATTGTTTAAATACTAACTCATGATAGGACACATACAAATGTCAAATTAGCACATTAAGTATTTGACCAGAATTACCTTTTAGATGGTGCTTTTCACGTTCAAGGTTTACTAATTTGGTTCATGTCCCTTTTTGTAATGTGAGTTACTGAATGTGATTCTTCAACCAAGGTTTACTCATTTTGTTCATGTCCTTTTTTGTAATGTGAGTTACTGAATGTGATTCTTCACCCAAGGTATCTCTGTCTTTTTTATGTGGTCTCCCAGGTAGCAAGCCAACGTTGGACCAACGTCGGAAACTTGCAAACTCGTTGGAACTCGTTGGACGTTGGACAATCTCGTTGGATCAACGTTGGACCAACATCGGTAACTCGCAGTGAAAAAGAAGTTGGACAATCTCGTTGGACCAACGTTGGACCAACATCGGTAACTCGCAGTGAAATGTACGTTGGACAATCTCGTTGGACCAACGTTGGATCAACATCGGTAACTCGCAGTGAAAAAGACGTTGGAAAATCTCGTTGGACCAACGTTGGACCAACATTGGTAACTCGCAGTGAAAAAGACGTTGGACAATCTTGTTGGACCAACATTGGACCAACATCGGTAACTCGCAGTGAAATGGACGTTGGGCAATCTTGTTGGACCAACGTTGGATCAACATCGGTAACTCGCAGTGAAAAAGAAGTTGGACAATCTCGTTGGACCAACGTTGGACCAACATCGGTAACTCGCAGTGAAAAAGACGTTGGACAATCTCGTTGGACCAACATTGGACCAACATCGGTAACTCGCAGTGAAATGGACGTTGGACAATCTTGTTGGACCAACGTTGGACCAACATCGGTAACTCGCAGTGAAAAAGACGTCGGACAATCTCGTTGGACCAACGTTGGACCAACATCGGTAACTCGCAGTGAAATGGACGTTGGACAATCTTGTTGGACCAACGTTGGACCAACATCGGTAACTCGCAGTGAAAAAGACGTCGGACAATCTTGTTGGACCAACGTTGGACCAACATCGGTAACTCGCAGTGAAATGGACGTTGGACAATCTCGTTGGACCAACGTTGCACCAACATCGGTAACTTGCAGTGAAATAGTCGTTGGACAATCTCGTTGGACCAACGTTGGATCAACATCGGTAACTCGCAGTGAAAAAGACGTTGGACAATCTCGTTGGACCAACGTTGGACCAACATCAGTAACTCGCAGTGAAAAAGACGTTGGACAATCTCGTTAGCCCAACGTTGGACCAACATCGGTAATTCGCAGTGAAATGGACGTTGTACAATCTTGTTGGACCAACGTTGGACCAACATCGGTAACTCGCAGTGAAGAAGACGTTGGACAATCTCGTTGGAGCAACGCTGGACCAACATCGGTAACTCGCAGTGAAAAAGACGTTGGACAATCTTGTTGGACCAACGTTGGATCAACATCGGTACCTCGCAGTGAAAAAGACGTTGGACAATCTCGTTGGACCAACGTTGGATCAACATCGGTAATTCGCAGTGAAAAAGACGTTGGACAATCTCGTTAGACCAACAGTAATGAGTGGACTCAAGTAGAATTACAATCATAAATAGAAGTGCGCCATCCCCGGTGAATTACCATATAGGATCGATATGTATATTATCGGGTGTCAAGAGACCATGTATGAGTTGGGCCATCGATCTACAAGCAGTTAATAAAGTAAGCTTTCAACTATACTCGTGTGCCTACTTGTATTATATTACAACATGGTGTCTGAAGTGAAAGTGACTGTATGTCTGATTCGATTCGCCATGACCTGTGTTGTAGAAATGCTAATTTGAATCCATTTTGGGAGGCGAGCTTCACGGTTGATGTGTGACCGGATATACCATCCAGAAAACGCTTTATTGAGAACTGTACTGTTCGTTATCAACGGTGCATAGCTAGTAGGAAGAAAGAGCTCCAGAAGAGGCAGAAGCGATACTATGACCAGGGTGCCAAGTCGCTGCCGGTGTTGAAGTCTGGAGAACGTGTGGGAAAAGAATGGAAACCTGGCGTAGTGACAACTCAAGATTCAACGCCCCGCTCGTACCACATCCAGAGTGAGAAAGGTGGGCGGTATCGCCGGAAGAGACATCATCTAAAGAAGCGTCGCGCACCTGAAGGTAACATCCATGTTCCAGTAAACGAGGAAACGGAGGTCCCAGAAGCGTGCTGGAGTGAGGTGAAGCCGCCCTCGCAAGAACGTGACAGGCGCTACCCACTCGACGTCTACTCTCAGACCCCCGGATAGATTAGATTTGTGATAGAGATGAATACCATTTAGGGCAGAATAATCCCTTGGTATCATCTAGGCGTTGGGTAGTCCACCCCGGCACTAGCACGTTAAACCATTTTGCATAAGGTAAATGTCGGTCTTACATAGGGGATGACAACCGTACGAAAGGGGCAGAATAATCCCCTGGTTCCATCTTCTGGGTGTCGGGTAGTCTACCCCGACACTCAAGTTTGTAATTTACCAGTATTTATTATTGTTATGCCAGAGTTACACATGGCATTTCGCCTACTTGTATTATATTACAACACCAACGATGGATCAACATCGGTAACTCAAAGTGAAATGGAGGTTGGACAATCTCGTTAGAGCAACGTTGGATCGACATCGGTAACCCACAGTGAAACGTTCGTTAATCCAACGAGAATCCAACATTTCACATCTGTTGTTCACTACATGTAGCTGTTATGTTAGAAAAGGTAATTTTTTTACTCGTAGCACAGGTGGTCAAAACCCCCTTGCATAATAAAAGGATTTAAAATTAGCTGCTGAAAGCAGGATCGATGTATGCCATCGTTGGATCAACGTTGGTTCAACGTTGGATGAACGTTGGTTATTATTCATGAATATTCATGAGTGGTTATCATTGACTGCAAAAAGCATTAATAATCATGTTATTTGATTGTTCAGAATGAATCCAATGTTATTATTTACTCATTATTTGAAATATATGTAAGTTATTTATCTACAAAAACATTCTAAAGGTTTGTTTCCATGATGTATTTGTGTAAATTCTTAAAACTTTATCCAAACATTCAACTTTATCGAAATACCAACCATCAAACAAATATTAACACAGAAGCTAGGTTATATAAAGCTGAGTGGATGATGTAGATGTAGTGAGTGTAGGAATAGGAATAGGACTATATGGATAGGAATAGGACTAGGAATAGGGTTAGGGTTAGTCTTAGGTAAAGGGAAAGCTAGGATAGGATGTTCTAGATATCACCAATAGGCGTGTCATATGAATATTAATTTAATTTTTTTAGTACGGTGAGACGTTGGTCCAACGTTGGACCAACGTTGGATCAACGTTGGACCAACGTTGGAGAAATGTTGGTGAATTACGCTGGACCAACGTTGGATGCTTGTTGGAGACATGTTGGATGCTTGTTGGAGACATGTTGGATGCTTGTTGGATGAGTGTTGGAGACATGTTGGATGCTTGTTGGAAATATGGTGGATGCTTGTTGGACACATGTTGCTTTGACGTTGGATCAACGTTTGCGTACGCCCAACCAACGTTGGACCAACGTTGGCGAATACAAAATACCAACCTTGGATCAACGTTGGAAAAGCGTTGGTCCAACGTTGACAAATGACAACTTTCCAACGATGGACCAACGTTGATCCAACGTTGGTATTTTGTTTTCGCCAACGTTGGAGCAGCGTTGTTTGGGCGTACGCAAGCAACGTTGGTCCAACGTTGCCGGACAACGTTGGACCAACGTTGCCGAAAAAATTGGACAACGTTGGTCCAACGTTGGACCAACGTTGGCTTGCTACCTGGGCTAGTGCACATGTAATTAATTTTTGGTGATAAATCAGCTTACAGTTCGATACAATAATGGAGTTACAGCACATTGATCCATTACATCCTGGATTATCCGCGACATAATCAATTATTACTAGAATAATTAGAAATACTTGCGTTAAAATAGATGCCTTTGCCGAGGTTGCTGAGGTTGCATGGACCATAATGAAAAAGAAGAGCAGGCATACTTTTATTCAGGTGCGATGAGAAATGAGTTAGTTATGGCTTGCTTTGGGTCATTCTTGTACTTTTGTAGTGATTTAACTTTCTAAAGTTTAAAATTCATTGTATATGTACGCATTGTGATATATTAGTGTCCATTGATTTCTATTATATCTGTCTCTAATAATAATTGATATGCAATTATTAGCATACAAGTTTACATTTGCCTTTCAGAGTCTTAAAATGTGTGTTTCGATATCTAAAGACGATATTACATATTTACTCTTTGTGATGCAAAATATGGATAACACGTATGAATTAGTATGACTGACATGGTGACATACAAAAACTTAATTTGGCTTGTCTGTATGTATATACATGTGTGATTTGGTAGTTTGTATCTGTAAGTTGTATTATTTTCATCAACATTTTTATTCTTGTTTTTATTTATTATATTATTCATGGTGTTGTAGAAAAAGGGGACCAGCATAGACATGCCAATGACATTTACTTGTCCCTCACATCCTTCAATACCAATTACCTTTATTTGTTGCTGTTTGATGTTGTACAATATCATTTGTCATTACATGTTGTAAATAGTTTGTATATTTATATAAATGTATCTGATTGTAAAATATTGATTTTATAATTTATGGATGTGAAATAAACTGAAACTGAAACTGACTTGACAAACTGGTACAGCATAACCCTTGTATATTGATCACCTGACCATCTAAGTGAAACAAGACATTTTGACACTGGCTATTCTAGGAGGGTGACCTCTATAAAACATGTTCCTCGCATAACATTACCTTCTTCTGCATGCAGGGGATTATTGTGGTGGCCACTAATATGCAGGTTGGATTGTATCTAGTACAGAAGCTTTGACGTCATACATATATATTTTTAGAATTTTTAAATGATATAAAATATCGAAACAATAAACAATCAGTGTTTAGCTCTGGTTCAATACAACACTGATTGCCTATTGAAGTAGAATCTATCTTACATGACATCGACCTACATGTAGATGCCATTATGATTAGAGATCCATATACAGATCACTTTTGGAAACCGGGTCCACTGAGCAGTGGTGTACCATGTGAAACCTGCCCACAAAATTAAATCATAAGTACATATATTTATAATATTTTATATACAAGATATCCTTATGAAAATTGATTATGTGAGCTGTTCTAGTTTATGGGACACCATTAAAAGTAGTTGGTGATGGCCATTGCAGAAGATAATCTTGATGAAGATAAAGTGATATGTTGATGATGACGATGATGATAACGATGATGGTGATGTTGATAACGATGATGGTGATCGATGTTGATAACGATCTTCGATGACAGATGGTGATTATGATGATCAGGGAGGGAGAAGTATCAATGAGGATCGAGGAGGGTCGACAATGACTGAGGAGAGGAGAAAATGAATTGTTATAAAGTTATGAACCAGATTACTATAACCTACCCTAACACTGATTGCCTATTGAAGTAAAATTCATTTGTATGGGCATATCTCAGCCAATACTTCTCATATTCAATTCATTTTCAGTGTTTGGACATAATTTGTTGTGCTATTTTCCGAAAATGAAGTTCAAATTTGAAAATTCTAATATATTTTTTATGACAGAACACTCCACAACTCTATACACATTGCATCTCCAAATAATATGTCTAGGCTTATCACAGTGCAGACCAAAAACATACTGAATTACACTATAATACGTTATACACACGCCCAACATAAATGCATACTATGCTATGGCTAGATCGACTAGCTGTGTGGATCGGAGAGCTATACGTATTACCGTATAACACACAGTACAGTGTATTACATGATTACAGCCGCAGGCATAATTAATTATGCACAATCTGTATGTTCAGCATGCACGTACTGCAGTGGTATGCCTTTTGCGAAGAATCAAAGGTCATCGCTAGTTCGCTACCGATCGATATAAGAAGGATAGATAGGCAATACGCACATTACGATTGAAATATTATAATAATGCATACAAATCTACGGCGCTATCCGAAATGCACGTATCTTGAGTTAGCTGTATGTCCTGACTGATAGATGGCGCTGTACAAATATATAAATACGAACGGTTGCATGAAATTTTGATTGAAACAATGATTTTTTTTAGAGACCGCCCTCTTAAGTTGTAACGGCTCTTTTTGAATAAAAACAGGGGTTTTACTTAGTCGTTTGTAATTGTGTATACTTTTCTAGCATGGTGGAGTTATAACTATTAGTTTGTACCGTAATCGTGCAGGTTTTGGTTACAACAGTAAAGTTTGACCAATACTCACCATTGCCTTTAATAGATAGAATTGTGCTATATTCATTACAGGCTTTTATGCTAGCTACAATGACAGCACACATTAGGCATTACAATTAATATATTATTTGCTTTGTCCCCATAATACACAGTGACACAATTGTTTAAAGTGCCTTATGACAATTATCGAAGGGCAAACGTATAACTCGTATAGCCTATATGACTCGAACCCGAAACCCTTATATGAGTTCCAAGTCAGAACCACGAGATGCGCACTATGCAACTTCTTACATTTGATTAACAACAGTAGTTAGCCATGCATATTAGAAAGGAAATACTTTAATAAGGAAACACGCGCAAATGAATACAGACAGTCATGCCTCAAACTAAATATTGACGACCCAGCTGATGTTGAATAATTCAGCAGTGCTCCAACAAGTAAGTGATATGTAGACTGCGCAGTTCTAAAGATCTTACTATAGCAAAATTAACATTAATCATGATCTATTTTAGAGCATATTTCCAATCAAACATTTTAACTGTGTGTCAGTTTAATGAATTTGTGGCGATTTGCTAAAATTAACACAAAAGGAACAAAAAGGAAGGTGTGCTTAATTTTCAGTTCAGTTTAATTTCACTGCACAATATTTCACTGCAAAAGCGAATAGTTGATAATATTTGAGCATGTGATGTGTAGATTTATGTGTATTAAACAAACGTGTTGTATAGTCATAGCTTATGTATTAATTTAAATGTATGGTTGTCAAGCACGCATCTGAGTATAAGATACTTTTAGATTATTATTTTTGCATAATACCATTACTATCATTATTGTTATTACAGTCATTATAATAATTTTGATGATCCTTTTTGTATAATTATTATTTCTGTGATTTTATAACATATCATGCAAAATGTCCCTCAGAATACTGCTTGAGGAATCATGTTTATACGTTTCAATATATCTTATGTTGCTAGTATTGTACCCGCCTGACTGTACATATTTGTTCCATTATTCATTTTTTGTATTGTAAATATGAATAGTTTGTCTTCAGCGTAATAATCATTGTAACAATAAAACAAATTCAATGAAATTCGTCTCACAAGTATGCATGTGTATGTGTAAAAGTAGTTCGGATTCCTAATTTAGCCTAACGCGCCTGAGGTGTTATCTGAACTTCTTGCGCATGGTGCGAAATACAATAGGTACTGGCACAGTGTTCAGTTATGCAGTGCGTGCGAACTAAACCTGCACTATTTGAAATACTACATTTTGAACTAAACACAACCAAAAAAGTAACTTCCCCCCTAAGCAAAATGACGTAACTTTTTAACAAATAGGGTTTGAGCAACATAACTTGGCAGGAATGTTTCTAAAATTATTGGCTAACGTCTCTGTTAAAATGAATTTCATCCGCCATGCCATGCATGAGTGAGCACACATTAAAGGAAAAATGTCACTTTTCAAAAGTCACAAGAGTCAAAAAATTAAAATTCTGCCTTTGATGTGTGGTCACTCATCCATGACTCGACGGACCAATTTAATTTTCACACATAAGTTAGTCAATAAATGTAGGAACAATTTTTGCTCAAAACCTTTTCGTTAAAAAGTTATGTTATTTGATTAAGGGGGACTTATTTTTGTGTTGAGTTTAATTGATCAGTATTGTTGGAATAAACTCAACAAAAAAGTAAGTCTCCTCCTGATTAGAATAACATAACTTTTTAACAAAAACGTTTTGAGCAAAATAACTCGGCAGGATAGTTCCTACACTTATTGACTAACTTCCGTGTGAAAATGAAATTGGTCCATCGGGTCATGCATGAGTGAGCACACATCAAAGGAAAGATTGGCACTTTGTGTGCTCACTCATGCGTGACTCAATGGAACAACCTCATTTTCACTCAGAAGTTAATCACATAGTGTAGGAACAATCCTGCCGAGTTATTATGCTCAAAACAAGTTTGCAAAAAAGTGACGTCATTTTGATTAGGGGACTCCCTTTTTTTGTTGTGTTTATGAATCATGCACGCTTTTGTAATACACACAACAAAAAAGTATGTCCCCCTAATCAAAATGGCGTCACTTTTTTACAAAAAAATTCTGAGCAAAATAACTCGGCAGGATTGTTCCTACACTTTGTGACTAACTTCTGAGTGAAAATTAAGCGGAACCGGGGGGGGGGGGGGGGGGGGGGCTGGGTGCTGCAGCCCCCCACTTTTTTGGCCTCAAACAATAAAATGCATAAGCATAAAGTAACAATTATTATAACAATTAAAATGTGGTCAGCCCCCCCCCCCCCCTCACTTTCAAAACCTGTAGTGCCCTCACCCTGTCCATGCATGAAAACCGTTGAAACGTTGTCATGACATTTGTTTTTATAAAGGTACATGTATACTATTATATGTTAAGCACCTGTATAACGAAGTAGCGTGCGTTCTATATTATGATCAAACTATTTCGTTTGTATTTATCAATATAACGTAAGGGTCCTTATTTTTTTTAATTTCAATCAGCAAGCAAGACGATAGAAGCAAATGAAATCTGATTGCATGTGTATGCGTAGTCTAAAAGACAATATAGCGAAACATTTATGATTACAGCTGCTTACAAAGGATCCCCAAAATCACACTGAAAGAGTAGTTGAACAGAAAAACATATTGTACTTATATAGTTTATGTTGGTTTGTGAATACAATCAATATAGTGAATTAAAAATACAAGTACTTCAGTAGGATGATGGTGAATAATTTCGTAAGTTGTATTAAAGGGGTAGTACAGTTTTTGTAAGGCTGAACTTTAGTAACCAAAACCTGCACAGTAACATTACAAACTAATAGTTATAACTCCACCATGCTCAAAAGGTATAAACTATTACAAACAACTAAGTAAAAAGCCTGTTATCATTGAAAAAGAGCAGTTAAAGCACAAGAGGGCGCTCTTTTAAAACGCAATTGGTTTAAACCATATTTAAAAAAACATAAATAATATTTTTTTTTTAATAATGAGTAATTAGAGAGATTATTAACTATTTAAAACCTCTTTTGTACAATTTGAAAAGTGTAAGCGTTTTATATTTTTGTCCAACGACTGAATCAAAGTTATCGAATTATTGTGGGAACCCACACAAAATGCAAATGGTTATATTTATTTCTATTTCAGCTGTTTCTGAACCGATTGTGATCAAATAAAGTTTATTCAGTCATTTGACACTCAGTTTTTCATTACCTTAAACAAAAAAAATTTAAGCGCCCTCTATACCAAAACTCAACTATCAAGACGAATCGCTATTTAAGTACAAGAATAAAGGCGTACAGTTCGGTAGAAAAACGAGTATTTACACTTCTGGAACCCATTAGTTTGTTGTTTTGTTTTATCAACGGGGCATGTTACATAGCCCCAGTGGCGTAGACAGGTTCTTACACCTGGGGGGATGATTTGCCGTTCACCGGACCAAGACCAATTTTTTCGCGGCCGAGACCACCTGCCGAAGTATTTCGAGACCAATACAATTGCTTGAAAAGTCCTCTCAGTGGGGGTTAGATGTTAAGATGGTCGTAACCAGGCGGGCCGAAAGCAGTTTTGGATTTGGGGGGGGGGGGGCAAAACCTATGTGGGCTCACGATTTTGTGTGTGTAGGGGCTCATGCCCAACCACACTCACAGTGCTGCCAACTTTGAGCCAGATGTGAGAGTGAGACATTGCAAGGAGCGAAGTGACTGAGCGGGGGGAGGGTGTGGGAGGGGGGTGTCACCCCTCCCACGGTAGAGAGCTTTTGCATTTTTGGACTTGAAATTGTGCAATTTGGTGCTTACCTAGATAGGAAATTCGGGCTTAACATTGACTGTATCTGAGAGAGCGTGTTATGATTTGATCGACCAGAAATGTTAAATATATTTTCACGAAGAAAACAAATAATTTACACACTAATAAATATGCACCCCAACACAGTGAGTGAAGTGACTGAGCGGGGGGAGGGTATGGAAGGGGGTGTCCCCCCTCCCACGGTAGGGAGATTTTGCATTTTTGGACTTGAAATTGTGCAATCTGGTGCTTACCTAGATAGGAAATTCGGGCTTAACATTGACTGTATCTGGGAAAGCGTGTTATGATTTGATCGACCTGAAATTTTAAATATATTTTCACGATGAAAACAAATAATTGACACACTAACGAATATGCACCCCATCACAAACACAAATGTTGTATTTATATTTAGCGTCATTCACAGTTCCAATATCACCATTGCCACATTATGTATGATCCAACAACTTAGCATATTGCCAAGAATGAGTCCCGAGGGGCGAAGCTACCGAGGGCTGGGGTAGAGCCAACTAGGGAGGGTTTGGGAGGAGGTACCTCCCTCCCATGGAGAAGATTTTGCATTTATATATATATATATATACTTGAAATGGTGCAATTTGGTGCACGTCACAGGCAGCCAGAGCAATGCCAGCCTACACTGGAACTATATACGTGGCCTGGTATACAGAACAGAAAAAAATACTCACCCCAGACCATACGCAAGTTACACAACAAACTGAGATAGTCTGTTCGCGCGCGAAGCGCGCAGCGAAAATTGAAAATGGATTTATAAATTACTTTTTTAACGTTACAATTAACAAGTCTTAGCTCATACAACTAATGTTTTCTTTCCCACTCGTATACAGATACACACAAAAAACATATATCCTTCCCTAAAACCTGGGAGGGATGATTGTACATGTCATCCCCCCCACCTTGTGAGGTGGGGGGATGCATCCCCCTCATCCCCCCGTTGTCTACGCCCCTGCATAGCCCCAATCGAACACGCCTTTTTACAACTAGTGTCTAGTACCTAGTAATAACACTTATGTTTCGATTGCGTATTAAAGGGGTAGTTCAGTTTTGGTAGAGAGGGCGCTGCACATCACAATTTGTTTGTGAGGTAATGAAAAACTGAGTGTAGAATTTGAGAGAACCTAATTTGGTCAAAATCGACCCAGAAACGGCTGAAATATCAATAAATATATCTGATCTTATAATCATTTGGGGCCCAAATAATTAGATGATTTTTTCCAAAAATTTAAAAAATGCTTCCACTTTTTCAAAAATTTTCAAAAGCGTTTTTGAAATAGTTGTTGATGATCTCTCTATTTAATCATTATTTCAATAAAACATCACATGCATAATTTTGTATGAAAAATGGTTGAAACCAATGCCTTTTTAGAAAGCGCCCTCTTGTGTTTTAATGGCTCTTTTTTAATGATAACGGGCTTAGTCGTTTGTAATTGTGTATACCGTTCGAGCATGGTGGGGTTATAACTATTAGTTTATAATGTTACTGTCCAGGTTTGGTTAATAAAGTTCAGCCTTACCAAAACTGTACTACCCCTTTAAACATCAAAAGTGTAAATTCAATCCAATTTAACACATCTAGTTGCAGCACACACAATTACTGGCAATAACACAGGTGTTTCGATTATGTAGCTTTGAAAGGGTTAATATCACCCTGCGCGTCTGTCTATGCCTTCTGTGGGAGTGGGTCTGCCTCTGCAGAAAGAAAAGAGGAAATAAACATAATTTATTTTTTAAACAGAGCAATAAAATAATGGATATATAAATATATATAGTGGTTCATTCTAATAAAATAAGAT